>KZ072565.1:65767-106166 GCA_002091845.1 Anopheles cracens
CGACCGGAAAACTCAGTATGCTGCAGGATGCTACTTCGATGGACCTGACAACCAACAACACCACGTCCGCAGCGGAAGCAGCCGAAGCAGCCACTTCGAGCAAGAACATGATCGAACGGTTGTTGACGGCGGCCAACCTTACTGCCAGCTCACCGAGTGCGTTCGAACGTGCCGTTGCTGCAGCAGCTACAGCGTCTGCAGCAGCATCCTCCAATGGGGGAGGTGCGCCATCGAACCTGACATCCGCCGATCAGCGTATCCAGGATGGTAATAATGGTGGAGGAGCTGCTGCTGGTGGCATTCCCTCGATGTATGGTATGGCATCGCTGGGTTCGACTGGCAACACCACGTCCAGTAGCAGTATCAGCAATGTGTCCATGTCGTTCAAGAACTTGCTCGACTTTGCCGCTTCGAACAACACAAACTTCAGCGCATCCTCTGCTGGAGGTATCTTCGGTTCGGTTTCATCACATCATCACCTGCAGCATATGCACCACCAACAGCATCAACAGGTACCGTTGTCCTTGAATCCCTGCTCCATGTTACCACTGGCAATGGTACCATCAGTCCAGCAGCAGCATCTTCATCAACAGCACAGTGCGACGAACCTGCAAACAATACCGACGTCAAACAGTGGTAGTATTGGAATTAGTGGTAGTGGCAATAGTGGTGGTAGTGGGGGTAGTATTGCCAACAACAGCGCGCAGCAGCAAACTACTAACACACCGGCGACCAGCGCAACGAAAAAGGATTGCGAGGTGCGATGACAGTACATGCTCTAGAAGGTGGCCTAGTCGTAGCACAGCTCCCTTTGGTGCTACGTCGATTCTCGGGCTGCTTTAAGTTTGGCTTCACGATGGCTGGTCGCGGAATAGTGATGACATGCGCTTCATGTTGGTGCGATAACTTTGTGGGAAGAATGGGGGAAGAAAATAATCGAATGTTTAATCCGAATCAAATCTTTAAAGCCAATTGTAAAGCTAGACCTCATGTTGACTTCACAGATGTTCACGTAACACTCACATTGTCATAACTGCGATCATATCATATAGTAAAACTTCAGTAAAATTGTAGTAAACCTTCACTTACCTCTCAGTAGTCATGATCTCGCGGATGGTGGACACCAGTTCCTCCTTGTTGACATGCGCGATGTTGAGTCGTTTACCGACGCCCCGTGCTACACAGTAGTTGATGTTCATGAACTGATCGGCAAACACCGGGAAGCCAATGATCGGCACACCGTGCCAGATGGCTTCTTGCGTACTGAGCAATCCGCTGTGCGTTATGAAGAGTCGTATAGCCGGTTGCGCCAGTAGATCGTTCTGCGGTAACCACTTCCGGACGTGAACGTTCGCGGGAAGCGCACGAGGCATCTGGGGGGCGGTAGGTAAGTAGATCGTTTCAAATCTCGGATATGACTGTTGCTGGTAACCTTCTGATAAGATGTGATTTGTTATGAAGCAAAGGTCGTTCACCATGTGTGTGTGTCCATTATCGTATATTCACAGGGTTGAGATAGCATGTGTTATGCTAACTCATTTCCCATCTACGATTTCTTCTGCTTGCCATATTTGGAAACACCTTTCCTGCGCCAGAAGAGACGGCGCACGATGAAGAACAGACCGTGACAGACGAGAGCGATAGCGGCGAACAGTGGTATCAGCACGTCGTACGAGTACTTGATGAACCAGTGGAGCCGGGAACCGTGTGTCAGCATTTCCGTCGCATTAGGATGACGAAGAACCCATAGCGCGCGGTACGAGAGCAGGAACTCAAACGTAAACAAAACACTTAGGGAAAATGTTAGGGAACCACAAATGAGAGAAAACGGCGCACGGAACGATAGCAGGACAATGCCATTTGGGAGTGTCAGCGTGGGGAACGGCACAACTGTCGGAGTCGGTCGCAAGATGTCCATGTAGGGAGTAAAATTATATATACCTGGCGTAACATGAAAATAGTAAGATGCGATCGAAGCGCCCTATTTGAAAAACTCAAAACATAAAACGGGAAAAGAAGTGTAGTTTACAGTAGAGAAAGAAACAAACGGTAAGAAAGGAAGAAGGATTGTAAACATAAGATAAACAAACAGTACAGAGAAAACAGAAGAAAATGAAGCACGTGAAAACGTGTGTAGAACGCAGCGCCCAAGGAGGACTAGCTGTAGTGGTTTAAGGAGCTGGTGGACGCTGGGGAAGAAAAATGCAATATTTTTTATTTTTTATATTTAATTTCATTTAAAATCTCTGTAAATTATAGAATTTACAAAACAATCTAAATAAATTATTACAATTAAAATACAGAATTAAAGAAAAATCTGAAGAAAATGATAATTAAAACAACAAAAATCAAAACAACTGACTTTCTTTCTGTTTGATCGTTCATTCGAATACGTGGAAAGAAACTGAATACGAAACAAACACACATTTGCACGTGTCTGACTAACAGTTTGTGTTTGCGGATTGTTGACATTCAACTAGCAGCAAATTTATCTCAGTTGTATGTTCTATGGTATGTTTTTATCATAAATCGAAAGTTAACAGTTTGGTTTCCCTTAGTAAATGCATTGTTTGGTTCTAAATTCGTCAACCGGACCCTGAGATAGTAAGAGGAACTGAAGATACGCATGATGAGAGATAAAAAAGAGAAAGCAAGATAGAAAACTGGTTTGCCAAATAACTGGTTCAAGATGGTAACGAAGGGTGTAATTAGTGTTGGTTGGGTTGGGGGGATATAACCAAACTAAAGTCAGTCAGTTTCAGTTTTCTAAAGTAAAACAAGCCGGAAGCACACTAAACGAACATATATAAGAAGCATAAGAAAACATGCAGAACACACATAAACACACTCAATAGTCAATAAGTCTACTAGGAAATGGAACATTCCCGCGCTCGGTAGAGCAAGGTAAGGCGATCGGCCCTACACATAATGTCCACCGGAACGATATTGCAGAAACAAAACAAAACGGGAGGACGAAAAAATGGGCAATTGATGCTGAAACATTAGGAA
The DNA here is from genome assembly GCA_002091845.1 of Anopheles cracens. NCBI lineage: Eukaryota > Metazoa > Arthropoda > Insecta > Diptera > Culicidae > Anopheles > Anopheles cracens. The sequence continues at coordinate 68,777 of KZ072565.1, forward strand.
ACAAACAAAAAAGCAAACAAACTAGCGAACAACAGATATCAAATCCACAAACAAAGACAACACCGTTATTTATTTCCCACTAGTGAATTGACACAAACCCTGTTTTACAATGTTTAGGAGGAGGCGCCTTATCCTTTATCCTGCACGTCGCACGGCCGGTGCCCTTTGTACGAAGAGCGAAAGAGAGGGAGAGAACCATGTATGTGTGTGTGTGTCGTTATCGTCTTCGTCCTTCCTCCATCCCGAATCTGGGTTGGCAGATAGTTTTTTTTATTGTGTCAAATAAAGCAAACAAAACACGTTATTTAATTTATTTGTATAAAACAAATCATAGAATTAAACCCATCCAAGCGGTGTATAGTTATATATACTATAGACTATTATAATAGACTTATCCAACCCTAACTACATGAGGGGTGATGTCTCGTGGCGTGGATTACGGCTCACAACTCACAAATTCCCGCGCAAAAGGGAAAGCACAATCTGTTAGGGAACCACGAAATGATAAAACGAAAAATAGAGAAAAGAAGAGAGTAAAACAAAGAGTAACAAAGCGAGAGAGAGTGCGAGAGCGAGAGAGAGAGAAGTGTTATCACGTTTCGTTTAGCTTCCTGTTGCGATGTTCAATATGTCCTCAATATGTGAACTCAAAAGCATCATACACGAAATGCGACAAATAGATCAATTTTACATAATGAAATAGAAAAAAAACATAAACAAACAACATTACGTGTGACCAAGGGAAATTTATCGTATAAAGGAATGTAATGTACAGGACACCACAAACAACCAAAACCACACACACAATCAAGTTTCCAATAGAAGAATGGTCAAACAAAAGAAATATGAAAGCTCGTGCGAAGTTCCTTCTTTACGCAAGGAAGGAAACGGAGCATATAAGCGTCCCCATAGCAACTCCAGATAAGCCAGAGCCAGCTACACAGCGTGTAAAACGTGTCACAGTCGACCCAGTAGTTAGTGTTTATATGTGTATATGCAACTACAGCACACACCACACACGATAGTATAAGCTAGATTCAAAATGAGTTGCGAATGAAGAGACCGGTGAGAATAGTGGTGGCGATGTGGTGGGAAAACCTTCATTGTTTGTTGTGTTCTTTGTTTAGCATCGTTAACTAAGTAGAAGGCAATCATCATCGACACACCCGTGCGACACGCGGATACACTTGTGGGCTGCATACCTGCGCATTACATTATGTTAAATTAATGTTAGGGAAGTAATACGTTTCCATGAAGATCAAACAATTTTCGCGCTCGTCACTTTGCTTGTGGCTGTGCTGCATGCGTGCCGTGTCCGGCAGGTATGCAATGTGTATGTGTGTGTGTGTCGTTATCGTCTTCGTCCTTCCTCCATCCCGAATCTGGGTTGGCAGATAGTTTTTTTTATTGTGTCAAAAAAAAAAACGAAGTGGTTGCTTCTGTAGCCACACCTTCATTGCTTGTAAAGAAATGTTATTTAATTTTGGTTGTAAATAATTTGTCACGCATAAACATCCATCACAAAACGCTACCACGCCGTGTACTCTGTGCACGACGAAAAAACCCCCACGAGATCTCAAACGACCCTTTCTCCTCTGCCCGTGTGCAACTTACAGTTGCAATTGCGTCTGGATTGTCGAAGTTTAATCTAACAAATAAAATGACATCGTTCAGAGTCGCAAATTTGAGATAGACACTCATCAAGCACAATCTATTTTAATATGTCGCAAAGCAAATTCAAATTTAACTTTAACACAAGTTCAAAGCGAGCTCAAAGCTGTGCCAGTAGGGAAGGTGAACAAGGAACAAGAAATTATTATATTTTCTGCAGATTATCAATATCGTCTCGGGTTTTTCTTTTGCTCTTGAGAACATTAGTCTAACGCGACTGTTCGGTAGAAGCTTGATGGTCGCTTCATTTGCAGGAAAATGCCTTTTGCTTTTGACTGTTTTTGATTTGTTGTTGGCTTATTTACGGTTTTTTTTGAGAGAGAGAGAGAGAGAGAGATCGAGGAAACACGAGAAATATTAGTTTCTGCGACGAGAGGAACTAGTGGAATGGTGTGAATGTTGTGTGGTGTTATGTTTTGGAGGTTGGTAGAGATGGCTGTGTATGTGCGCTGCTACTGCGGTGCCTTTCTCCCTCCCCAAAGCTAAACCGAACAGCGCAGTGTAAGCAAGGCAGAAATGTAACAAACAAACAAAAGCAAACGCAAACAAAACTACCGAACAAATTAAAGTCCGTTCAGTTAGTAATTTATATACTTGACATGACATGTGTTCAGGGTGTGGTGTACGCTTTTGTTTTCTTCTGGGATGACATAATCCGGCAAGCTTTCGAATGGAATACGATGAGATTGATTGCGCGATATGTATGTTTCTCTATTCCCTTCCTCAAGCCGCAATCGTGGAGCTCGAACAACGCTAAGTGATGAATGTTTTAATTTTCGCAATTCTTTGGAATACATTAGAGTATAGTACACATGCAAATGGGGAACAAAGTTGCCACACAAATATTCCTAACTGCTTCGCTTAAACAAGTTCTCCTAAAAGCCCACCTCAATAGGTCTTTCGAAGCAAGGCAGCGAAACAGACATGTCACGTCACCTAGAATCCTATATATCCAACGGTATTACAATGGGCTGTTTGAATGAGTTTGAAAGACAAAAAAAACAATCCACCGAATAAAGTATTATTTTTTTACACTGTGATCCATGACCCCTTCCGATTGTGCTAGTGTTATTTCATTTTTGGATGCCTTTTTCTATGGTAAAGATTTTTCCTTTTTAAAGCGTCCTCATCCTCAAAATAGAGTTTCGTTGCGATGCAGTCGCATTTTTGTGTTCGTTGAACCAGTCGGTATAAGGGAGTGTTGTTTTTAATTTGTTGCTGTCGCGACTGCTGTGTGATCGGTGTACGAAGTGGCCGTCAAATCTCGATGTGTACTCTACAAACCTAAAGGGAACGAGAGAGTGAAGGAAGGGCTAATTAACATATTTAATTGTTACGATAACTCACTTGTACAGTATGAAATTGTAAACATATTTAGCGCGTAGTTTAAATTAATTTAAATCGTAACTTATCCTTTTGCGGGAAACGAGAAAGGACGAAGGACAAGAGAGAGAGAGAGAGAGAGAGGCTCTAGAAGGTGGCCTAGTCGTAGCACAGCTCCCTTTGGTGCTACGTCGATTCTCGGGCTGCTTTAAGTTTGGCTTCACGTCCGGGATGAATGGTCCCCGATTCTCAGTTTTTGTTCTGGTTTTATGGTGCAGTGTTCAATACCCTTTCGAGGGCACGATACACTTTTTTTTTTCGTACAGTGAATCTACTATTGAGGGGAATGTTTTGATATGCTATTGGAACTGATTTTACATAAATATTATTGTTTTATCACTACCGTTACCAATCATTTTAGTATTGCAATTGACAGATCGGACACCTTGATATGAAAGGTTGTATTGTGATTTATCTAATAAATTATGCGATTTTTTATTGTAAAGGCCTGACATGTGAAGGCCCGTCCAAAGTTTACACTTGCTAATTGCAATCCACCGAATCAAGTATTATTTTTTTACACTGTGACCCATGACCCCTTCCGATTGTGCTAGTGTTATTTCATTTTTGGATGCCTTTTTCTATGGTAAAGATTTTTCCTTTTTAAAGCGAACGTTCGCGGGAAGCGCACGAGGCATCTTATCCGACTCAAACTTCCACAGGAAGGTGTACTCGGGTAAGGCCTCCATGGCATTAAGTATGGCCAGAATACGGTCATCACCGAGCGTGTCACTGCGAACGTTTGTACCAAGGGAAAATAGCACAACATCGCCGGGGCCAGCCTGTTCCAGCAGCTTGGTTAGATCAGCCGGCAGTGGCTTAGGTTCGATTATCTGCAGACCTCCTACGGGAATGACATTTGGCATCAACGGCTCGGTGAACTGAATGATGGGATTAGCGTTCAGCAGTACGAGTTTCGTCTGACTGTTGAACTCGGCCACATCTGGTATCGTTGGATCATACTGCCGAAGTATGCGGTTTGTTTTTGGTACTAGATCGTATGCATATAGGAATTCTTCCTGCATGTTTACTAACAAGTTGGTGAAGCGCTGTTTGTAGCTCATGTCCTCTGTGGCATCGTATGCATGGTACGGAACTAACGCCGAATATTGGTATGATCCGGTTAACGAGAATGCTGTTGACGGAGCATGATAAGCAGTCACAGCGACAACCGGAGGTTTTCCAAAGCGATGGTGTGCCAGTGCGGCCATACATGGTCCGGCCAGGTAGTCGTGCACGATCAGATCGAACCCAAAATCAGGCGGATAGGTCTGCAGACGCTTTGCGCCCTCGGTGCGTAATGCAATATCGCAGACAATGTGCTGATATTCATTGAACAACAGTTGCATACTAAACGGACTTATCTTACTCATCTCAAAGAAATCAATCTCCGTATTTGGATCACTGTACAGTGTGTCGTACACTTTTTCGAGCAAAATAAAGGTCACATTTCCGGGTGGGTTGGGTTCACTATCTACCCCAAACACGGTCAGATTATGACCCTGGGCGGCGAGCTCATAAATCAGAGCACGGTTCCTAAGGAGCACTCACATCTTATTCCAGTATCGTTTTTTAAGGAATTTTCACCCGAACTTACCATCCAAAGTGACTGGGTGAAGTGACAGTGTTGATGTACAAAATATTGCCGGCGAGCGTACCGGATCCCATACATCCGACCAGCAGGAGTAGCAGAGCAACCGATGCCATCTTGTTGTCACGGTCGCTAATCGAGTACTGTGAACTAAGACACTTTGAATTCATGCAGCAACGGCAGGCCAGGCTTGATAAGATATGGTATCGCATAAGCAAAAAATGTTTTTTTGTTCTTAATCTGGATGAAAGGATATACATAATTGATTAGGCAACATAGAGTGATAATAATTAATGTAAGTATTTCCAAATTCATGAAACAAAAGATTATTAGCGGAGAGTCAATTGGCTTTGGAAAAAATGTACGGCGTCTCTTATACTAAGCATATTGCGGTAGTTTGACTAGCAGTAGCTGTATGATATTTACATATTAGAGTTAAAAATGAAGCATCGTAATCGTTTGTCTACTTTAATTTCTCACCTAAGGTGTCAAAATTCGTACAGATCATCTTACATCCTAGTTGGTTTCCAGACGTAGACTATATTTGACACTGGCCTATGTATCAGAATTGCATACGAGGACTGTTATTTTCTGTATGTTTTTATTTTTTCTATCTACGATCAGTATTCGATGGAAGGACTGTGTCGTGATCGGAGGAAGGAATTCACTTGTCGGATAATTCTTGAAGGGGACACAATCACAATACGTGTTTTCCGGCTGATCAATCGAACTCAACTGAAGTTTATTCTTCTTTCAAATGCTTACGCCTATCCCCTTTCTCACTCAAGTATTTCACAACTCATGAAACAAAAGTGTAACACTCATCAAGCGCTCCTGAAGGACCAATCGTTTTTAGGAAACAAAAACGGCGTCTATTATACTATGCAAGTTTCGACAGTTTGACCTACAATGGCTGTACCTAAACACCATCCTTCATTTCCGTCGTTCGGCATAAACGGCTCGGTGAACTGGATGATGGGATTAGCGTTCAGTAGTACGAGCTTTGTCTGACTGTTGAACTCGGCCACGTCGGGTATGGTTGGATCATACTGCCGGAGTATGCGGTTTGACTTTGGCAGAAACGCATATGCATGTAGTAGTTCTTCTAGCATGTTTACCAACAAGTTTGTGAAGCGCTGTTTGTAGCTCATGTCTTCTGTGGCATCGTATGCATGGTTTGGCACTAACGCCGAATATTGGTAGGCTCCGGTCAAAGAGATGGCTGTTGACGGAGCATGATAGGCAGTCACAGCGACAATGGGAGGTTTTCCAAAGCGATGGTGTGCCAGTGCCGCCAGGCATGGTCCGGACAGGTAGTCGTGCACGATCAGATCGAACCCAAAATCAGGCGGATAGGTCTGCAGACGTTTTGCGCCTTCGGTGCGTAGTGCAATCTCGCAGACACCGAGCACATACTCATTGAACAACACTTGCATACTGAATGGACTAATCTTACTCATCTCAAAGAAATCAGTTTCCATGCTTGGATCACTGTACAGTGTTTCGTATACTTTTTCGAGCAAAATAAAAGTCACATTTTCGGGTGGGTTCTGTTCACTATCTACTCCGAACACAGTCAGATTGTGGCCCTGGGCGGCGAGCTCATAAATCAGAGCACGGTTCCTAAGAAGCACTCACATTTTATTCCGGCATTTTTTTTTACGAATTTTCAACCGAACTTACCATCCAAAATGACTGGGCGAGGCGACGGTGTTAATGTACAGAATGTTGGCCGCGAGCGTACCCGACCCCAAGCATCCGACCAGCAGGAGCAGCAGAGCAACCGATGCCATCTTTTCGTCAGGGCCTCTAACCAAGTACTGCGAGCAGGGTTAATTTGACTCGATTCAACAGCGGTAGGAACGGCTTGATAAGATATGGTATCGCATAAGCATTTTTTTCTATTTTAAATCAGTTCATAATACAGACTGAACATCAAAGGTAACATAGAAAGATAAAGAATTAATGTATCATATACGACAAATACTAGAGCAGGCATCAAACACATCGCTGCCGATTGTGTATACGACATTTGCTAGAGCAAGTCCTGACGAATCTGGAATTTGCAAGCTGATTGGAAATGGTTATATAAACTACAAGTGGGTTGATTTGTTGGTGTTATGAATGAAAGCTGGGCTACTACGATTTCATGTTCATCTTCCTTCTTCGACTAGTAGTTAAAAATGTACTGAACTGCCAAACAAGTTTCATTACTGGTTAACAGATATTTAGTTTTTTAAAGACCTTGGAATGATTTACTTACTCAATTGGTAAGAAGTATTGGCGGAATTGTTCTGAATATTGTACATATATTGTTCTTACTTTTATAGTAGTGAATTTACTTGCCAAGTCACTGTGGAAATTTTGTTCACTTACCTTTCAGTAGTCATGATCTCGCGGATTGTGGACGCCAGTTCCTCCTTGTTGACATGTTCGATGCTGAGACGCTTACCTCCACCCTGCGCTACACAGTAGTTGATGTTCTTGAACTGATCGGCAAATACCGGGAAGCCAATGATCGGAACACCGTGCCAGATAGCTTCCTGCGTACTGAGCAATCCACTGTGCGTTATGAAGAGCCGTATAGCCGGTTGCGCCAGTAGATCGTTCTGCGGTAACCACTTCCGGACGTGAACGTTCGCGGGAAGCGCACGAGGCATCTTATCCGACTCAAACTTCCACAGGAAGGTGTACTCGGGTAAGGCCTCCATGGCTCCGAGAATGGCGAGAATACGTGCATCACCGAGCGTGTCACTGCGAACGTTTGTACCAAGGGAGAACATCACAACACCGGCAGGACCAGCCTGTTCCAGCAGTTTGGTTAGATCAGCCGGGAGTGGTTTAGGCTTGATGATCTGTAGTCCTCCTACAGGAATTACGTTCGGCATAAACGGCTCGGTGAACTGGATGATGGGATTAGCGTTCAGTAGTACGAGCTTTGTCTGACTGTTGAACTCGGTCACGTCGGGTATGGTTGGATCATACTGCCGGAGTAGGCGGTTTGATTTCGGTACTAGATCGTACGCATGTAGTAGTTCTTCGTGCATGTTTACTAACAAGTTGGTGAAGCGCTGCTTGTAACTCATATCCTCCATGGCATCGAAGACATGGTTTGGCACTAACGCCGAATATTGGTAGGCTCCGGTCAGTGACAGTGCTGTCGAAGGACCATGATAGGCAGTCACAGCGACAACCGGAGGTTTTCCAAAGCGATGGTGTGCCAGTGCCGCCAGACACGGTCCGCCGAGATAATCGTGCACGATCAGATCGAACCCAAAATCGGGCGGATAGCTTTGCAGACGCTTTGCACCCTCCGTACGCAGTGCAATCTCACAGACGCCAAGTACGTAATCGTCAAATATTTGGAGCATGCTGAATGGGCTTATCTTGCTCATCTCAAAGAAATCCGTCTTTATATCCGAATCACCGTAAAGCGTGTCGTACACTTTTTCGAGCAAAATGAAGGTCACATTTGCGGGCGGGTTGGGTTCACTATCTACCCCGAACACGGTCAGATTGTGGCCCTGGGCGGCGAGCGCGTACATGAGAGCACGGTTCCTGCGGTGTAACAATGAAAAACGTACACACAGTAAGCACTAGATTATGCATCAATAACGCTTGAACACTCACCATACGAAGTGACTGGGAGAAGCGACGGTGTTAATGTACAGAATGTTGGCCGCGAACGTACCCGACGCCAAGCATCCGACCAGCAGGAGCAGCAGAGCAACCGATGCCATCTTGTCGTCACGGCCACTAATCAAGCACTGCGAGCTGGGCCAATTTGAATCGATTCAACAGCGGCAGGCCAGGCATGATAAGATATGGTTTCGGCGAAGTGAAAGAAAAAAAAGTGCTAACAGTGGAAGCAACTGGACAGCTGTGTCTAAACGCTTCGGAGACTGTGTCTAAGCGCTCGTTGGTGGCGTTCCAGTGATAACCTGGCTTGTTTCTCGTGAACCGGCGCGAGGAGAGTAGAACTGCGCTCTGAAGTTCAAGGCGTCGACGCGCAGTTTTTCGGACAGTCATCGCGTGATTGAATTGATGCATTCAATTGATGGAGCAGCCGTGATAATGACTAGACAAAACTGGTCCATCTCGAAATGTGGAGGGGTGGTGCGAAATACGGAGGATGCCATTCGCAAATACACGAATACTTAACAGGTTCATTATCAATTGAATTATCGTATCGAGACTCTACATACTAGAGATTTCTTGCGCCTGCAGTTTTTGGCGAAGCGAGCGTATTTTAGCTACGAACTTATTGACATTATAAATTATAATTAGTCTATAAAATATCTTAAATTCGTGTTATCACCTGACACGTAGTAAGAATGAAAAAGGATTTGTTTTTTTACGGATAAGGTTTGCGAGAATACATCAAACATAGGTATCTCTCAAGGTTCGTACATGCTCGGAAGGACATACCTGAATATGCCACCGTTTCACGCTCCATCAACAATCGATTGTTGCTCACGGAAATCAAAGCACCTGTCTTTTTTGTTGCGCTTATCAGCCCACATCGGTGACCGCAACGTGATAACCGACCGAGCGGTTGCCCTTATCGAGAGCTTTGGCGCCGATAAAGGTGAAGCACGTTGAGCACGTCACGGATAGGGCCTAGTTTGCAAACATCTTCGATACACATAACAGTTCGATTATTGTTGCGGAGCGGGCAAATAAAGAAACGAATTTACGGTGGTGATTGTTGGTGAACGTTTACCAGAGACTGCAATGGGGAAAGCTCTTCATATGTCGAACTCGTTGCCGGACTTACCGGCTCCTCCGCAGCGCCCAGGACGGCGCCAAAAGCTGATGAATCGATACTACCACCGGCAGGTAAGATGTTCTAGTGGCACACCTGAAATACCTCATGGTTGTGGTTTATGCCAAAGCTTTTGTAAACACATGTAAACACGTGCTGGTATCGAGTGAGATGAAAGCGAAATGTAAAAAAAAAGCTGTCGGGAAGTAGTCTACACAAAAAGTATCAAGGTTGAGGTGCAGCTGACAGATGAATGGAGGCGAGCTTTTTAACCCTTGCGTGCCCATGTACTCGCACTCGTGTCATTTTGCTGTTGACAGTGCGGTGTGTTTGAGTAAATTATCCCTGACGCCAGAGCGAGAAAGTAAACGATAGAGCGTGAATGATTACTCTCCCGCAAACTGAAACGGAGCGGGAGAAAGGACAATTCTTCGCTCCTTTGTCATGCGCGTACAGAAGAAAAGAGTCAGGAAATCTGGCGTACGTGCGAGAGGGAGACAGTGGAAGGTGGGAATTGCTTAAGGGTAGCCGAGAAAGCAGATGGTGTGAGCAGGTTTCTGAGGAACGTGCGAGAGGGAGACAGTGGAAGGTGGGAATTGCTTAAGGGTAGCCGAGAAAGCAGATGGTGTGAGCAGGTTTCTGAGGAGATGCACTGTGTGTAAGGACGACACGGCCGTAAAGACAGCAGTGACGCAATCGTTCGCAGCAAGTGCGGGTGTTGGGGAAAACGGGGAAATTAGTGTCATATCGGATCGGGCTGTCAGACGAAGGAAAATTCACGCCATTCATTCACAACCGAAGCGCACGGGGGCCCGTAAGAGTGTGCGTGTTTGCGACTGGCATGCTGGTGTGCGTGGTGAGTAGGCGATGGGAGAATCAATAGCACAGCCACTGGCACTACTCTCCTGGTGTCGCCAGGCCTGCTAGGGACAGCGCAACGAAGCAGGCCGCAGAAGGGGAGCGAAATTTTCCTCGAGACCCGATAGGTATTTGGGTGCGTTTCAGGCAGGCTCTTGTGGATGTCCGTTCGTTCGAAATGCAGGACGTGCGATGCGTGTAGAGCCCGTGTTCGTAGCGCCGTGGAGTGTGAGTGTTATTACATAAAATTAGTGCCCGTACAGGTGCGTGCGTTCGTCCTTTCGACTGCGGGCGGACATTTTGCTGCGTGTGCGAACTAGAACAACCCGTGCACTTCGGGTGAGATTTGCAGAAGCGGTGCGGTACCGTGAAATCACGGGGTACACCCAGAAGTCCATGCTTTTGGGGCACCGAGTGGGCCAGGAGTGTGTGTGTGTGTGTGCGTGCGCTTGTGTCCACTTTCTGTTTCAGGAAATAGCCGTCGTTCGGAATTGCCAGAAAATTGGTACGATATTCGCTACCCTCGCCTGGGATAGCAGCAGGAAATGTAGAATGACAGTTTTGTGTTCTCGATTATTGATCGGAACGTGAAAAAGTGCTTCTGAGGCGCGCTGTGCCTGTGTGATGGCGAGTGTGTACGATGACGGGAAATTTTGCGTAGGAATTTCGGACCCCTCGGTTCGAACGCTTCTGCCCGCGCCGGAGCGCGTTCTGGAGTTTCCCGTGCGATGGGAAAACTAGATCGCCGTTCGGTGAATGTCAAAAGTACACCAGTGCACCAAGAAGGCGTTGGAATTAGCAGCCCAAGTACGCGCGTGCAAAGTGCTTCCCCGAGCGAGTTCTGCAAGGAAAAAAAGGAAACCGAGTGAATACTTTTCAGGACGTGTACCCCAATCGTGAATGTAGGAGTTTTCATTTGATTTTTCCCCCTCTCAGCAGGAGTATATTTAGTGTGCCGGGAGTATCGGCAAATCCGTGCGTTCCGTAGCGCAGCGGTGCCTATGTGTGTGAGAAAAAGGTGGAAGTGCGAGTGAAAAAGGCAGGAATTGCGCTGGCGGAGTGTATCCGAGTGGGAAAATAGTTTGTCACGCGTGAAGCCATTTACACCGGATAGGGCAGTGATCACGTATAAATCTGACCACTTGTGAGTGGAAAAAATCGCCAAAATGCAGCCACCACCGCGAAAAGTAAGGAGCGCAAAGCAGATTAGTTTCACTTTTTTTAATATGGTTTTGACATATTAGAGAGGTTGTCGAAATTCATTTATTGTATCTTTGCGTTGGAAAAAGTGCTTAATTTAGTGTGTGTATTTTTATTTAGCGAAAGCAGCCATGATGATTTTATGCTATTTATTTCCAATTTATATTTTCATTACAATCTTTTCTTGCTTGTTAGCGTTTTGTGCAAAGCTTGGAACACAAAATCTTACCATCATTTCATTCTACCGCTTTTTTAATGTGCTTCCAGGGCAATTACACAAAGTTTCTGAAGAATCTTCACACGGAGCAGCTGGCGAAGCTAGCGCTCAAGAACCAGAATGAGTGCGAGCTGCTGGAGGACATCCGACAGTTTACGCTTAAGCGCTCAGCCATCGAGAAATCGTACAGCGAGGCCCTGCTGAAGATATCGTCGGCGTATTTGAACAAAAAACAGGCATGCATACCGGAGATCAAAATGGACGGCGCGGACGAGAAATGGTATGAGAGAAATGGCACGGCGGAGAGAAAAAAAGTTCTAAATCCCTTCATCCCTCGCACTGGTTTTTATCGTTGTCTGAGCTAAGGAAGACTAAATAGAACCAAAAAAAAAATGACAGCTCTCAAAAGACGTTTCAGCCGTGCGAGAAAACATCAACATCGTTGGTGCGCTTAACGGTAGCCCCAGTGGTGGTCCTGGTAGAGAACATGCGTGGGCTATCCGGCCTTCTAATTGGCTCTGCCGGGGTCGGCCGAGTGAGTGAGAAGGCGTCAGCACGGTGGTGCGCCTTTGAAATTTGTCGTGTGAAAATTGTGCCATGTGTGCTGGTGTGCAGACGGTGATGATGGTAGTCCGTGGGCGGGTGAGGTGCGAGAAAAAACACATGATAAATATCCTTCCCAAGGTACTGTCAATCGTGGAGGTGACATGTGGTGTATATGCCAAGCGTCATGTCACTACTGTCATTCATTATGCATCGACAACCCCTGGACGCTTTGTTCGCCTGTGTCGAAAAAGGATTTTGTTTGGGTTAATTTTAGACAACCACAGCTGGGTGGACGCATGAGAACAGCACATCCCCCCGTACAAGGACTAACCGTCGTTACTTTTTGAACCTTCCGAAGGCGATGATATGACTTTTTGTGGTGCTGCCGTATCATTAACGTGTCTTGGAACGTTCCTTAACGTTCAACACAAATACCTATGATTAGAGCGCCTAGGGCAAACCAAGGCTGCGTGGTCGTTCTATGCAACTTGAATTAGATCGTGAGTTTCAACAGAATGTGTACGTTTTTTTGTATCTCACGATAAGGCTAATGGTGTGGAACCTCTCCATATTTTATATTCCAATTTAAATATTTAAATATTACATTTGGTATCCCTTATTTACGTCCTGCTCCGATAGCAACTATTTTCAGAATACGAGTTGGCTAGACATATTTCGGCTTAAGGTCGCAAAAGGAGCCTAATTATAATATAAAACAATATTCAGTAAATAGGCTAATAAACATAAATAACTCGCTTTGTGGTGATAGTAATGTACGCAATCAGCATGACAAAACACTTTATCCATTCTGTACTAAAGATAAATTTAGGCTAACACATAAGACCTCTATTTGATTGCTGTGGCAAAGAAAATCAGAAATAGCAGAAGTATACCTTCACGGGTTCACGAAGTAGGACGATTTATTTATGCGACAGAACATCTGTCTCAACCGTCCGTATCGTAGACAGACAAATTAAGGTCAAGCAAGAAAGGTGAACATTGCACTACAACTTGAATATAATTTGTAATCTTATAGAGGTCGCCTAGGGGTAGCCTCTGCGGATCGGCGGGATCAATGTGGACGAGTGGATACAGGAGGCGGAAACGCTTAGTGTGCAGGAAATGCCACGTTCGGCTAGCTCGCTTTCGATGCGTACGGACGCGTCTGGACAAGGGGTAGGATGTTTTGAACGGCTCTGGGATGATGGATCCAATTGCTGATTTTGCTTTCAATAACCAATTTTTAGGAGAATCCAAGCTCTGACTCGTTCTACGATAGTGACAACGCCGAACAGGACCAACCGGTGTCGGAGTCTTCACCCGCGCCCAAACAACCGGAGCCACCATCGGACGAGTTTACGGCGGACAGTGATGACGATGAGGGTATGTTTATTCTCTGCTCAAGGAGTTCGTGTTTATCATTAGCGAACTTATTTGAACTTCTCGCAACTGATTTTTACTGCTTGCAGAGTTTGGTGTAGAGCAAGAACGTCAGAAAATCGAGGAGATATCTCACGGCTGGGATGATCCTACTCACGTCGATTGGGGCGCAGAAGAGGCGGCTGCAGCTGCGGCCAGCAGTAGCCAGGCTGCTGTCGAATCCACGGCAGCGGCAGTTCAGCCACGCGAACCTGCCGGTCAAACGTTCAAGTGCACCGCTCTGTATTCGTACACCGCTCAAAATCCGGACGAGCTGACGATTGTGGAGAGCGAACAGCTGGAGGTGGTTGGCGAAGGCGATGGCGACGGATGGCTCCGAGCGCGTAACTACCGCGGTGAAGAAGGCTTCGTGCCGCACAACTATCTGGACGTAGAGCGAGACACACCGGTCGATACGCACACGCCCGCACAGCTTTCGACTCAGATCTCCTTCTCCTCCGTTGACTACACCGTCGACAATGAGGACCAGGATCCGATGCAGGATTCGGGCCAATCGCCCGACCAGATCTCGGTGATTTCGGCTCCACGCAAGGTCAATAACCAGCTGTACTGTGTGGCACTGTACGACTACGATGCAACTGCCGAGGATGAGTTGACTTTCGAGGAAGGACAGGTAAATTTATGCTCTGTACCTTTACTCGATTGGTCTTATTGAATTCAAACGTTATTGAATCAATCTTTAATTAATTCTAACTGCAATTCTAGATCATCAAACTCATCACGAAGAGTCCACATGGTGTTGATGATGGCTGGTGGGAGGGCGAACTGATGGGCAAGATAGGTAACTTCCCGTCGCTGGTTGTGGAAGAGTGCGATGAGAATGGGGAACCGCTCACCGACGCGGAGGACGAATCTCCCCCACCGTCGGCTCCACCAACATTCGCTGCACCAGCTCCGCCACCACCAATGATCCTGCAGGAAGCAACACCCCCGGAAGGACAAAGCCCAAGTAGGTTTTGGGAAGTTTTGGACGTATTTTGTACTACGGTTTTGGAGGGGGAAAGGATTTGAAGTATTTAGATGTTTAGTTGGGGTGTCTAATCTACTGTAACGGAGGTTATATGTACCATTAGTACATCTTTTCTTTATATCTGCTACTATTATCGGTTAATAGATATGAATCATACAGTTTTGGATATTTTACGTCATTCTGTTGACTATCTTACAATGTTTTGCAAAGACTTAACGAGTTTTTAGTTTCTGGAAAGCTTTTAGGTTTTTGTTGGATTTAGAAGATATAACTTCATCAGTAGAAGTTAAAGTTCTTTAGTTGTTGGTGGGACTTTGGGAGGATTTTAGCCAGGGGCTGCTTTCGCCTCTTGAGGAATTTTATGGTCCAGATACACCAACGTTTGATCTGAGCTGGGACTACAATTACGACAGTACGCTAGCTGCCCCACCGAACAATGTGCCTCCCGTTGGTAAGACACCTTCGCAGGGGAAGTACACGTATTAATATCTGAAAGTAACTGGTACGTTGTTTCAGTGCACAGTGGCGAGAATCGAATCATCACGGCGCAACCACAGGCGCATCAGCGAGAAAGAGATGGTGGTAAGTCTTGATTAGCGATTCGTCGCCTATACGCTCGGGATGAGATTGATGTGTACGGTTGAAAACATTGCAGTCAGTCTACGAATACCTCCTACTCAAACGGATGGTCACATTCGGTCGGTAAACAGTCCATTCCTGACACCATTTTCACCCAGAGCGGGACTAGACTTTCTGTACGGGCTTCCGTCGGTGTTTATTCAACAGACTTACGAACTGAATGAGTGTAAGTTTTTGGTGACAAGTTCTAGCCTCTGCCGTTTTATTGTTCAACCTCACCATTATTTGTTCCCCGTTTTCAGTACTGTCGGGCGTTTCGTCGGACAATCGGTTCACCGTGCGCGGACCCTCGAATGAGGCGCTGTACGGTGCGTTGGAAACATCCGATCCGAAGGATCGTTTCTGGGGGTCGCTACGACCCTTTCGGTTGTCGCTGGTCGACCGCAGCCATCAGGAGGTGCTGCTGTTTAAGAAGAACCTCGGCTGCGGCGTGTTCTGCTGCTTCTGTAAGAACCAGTTCCTGGAGGTGTGGGCCAGCCCGGGCGAACTGATCGGGTGCATACAGCAGGACTACGGTGTGCTGTCGCAGGAGATTGTGCTGATGAACAGTGATATTAACACGATGTTCCGCATACCAATCCCGTTCGTGAACGCGATCCGCATGCCGAAGGAGACGCACTTCCGCGTGATGGACCGGGATCTGATGACGCAGAAGGGTACGATCACGCGCGCCTGGAACGTCGGCACTGCGAGCTACACGAACAACATCTACTACTCCGACCCGACGATGGACGTCAAGTTCAAATCTCTCTTCATTGCTGCCGCTTTCATGCTGGTAAGAGGCGGTTGCAGGTCGCCGTACACACGAGCAGCCGATTTGCAGCTAATCTGGGTTTATTTTCGTTTCGTACAGGAATATCTGTACTTCCAATCGAACTGTTGTTAGGAGCTGCTATCGATGGAAGTACTCGACACGCCGACACTCCTCGGCGCGGCCCTCCATTCCCACTGTGAGAGCGCGCCCTTCCTAAAGCAAAAGTTTATGCAGTGTCCACCGAGGCGAAGAAAGACAGAAAGCAATGTACTACATTTTACGAAAACACTATCATATTTATACTACACACATCGTTGATTTGATAAGAAAATAAATGGTACAGCACGGAGACCGTACCAAACATAGAACTCCCTTGCGGCACTTGAAAAGCTCGCTAGTAGTAGTAGGCGTTGACAACACATTCAAACAACGCACGTGCGTCCTACGCATATGGTAACTCATGGCACTCTTTGCAGCAGCTCACACAGCTTTCAATGTGTGCGATTGGCTGCTTGATAAGTGTTCAGAAATAGTAGCGACGAACATTTTCATTCTTGCAATACTATTTAATTGTAAATAATTCAATTTGGCCAAATTCTCATTCAAAGTTTTTTTTTCTACTAATGAAGTTTAAATTACATTATTAAATTGTGAAAATCGGTATCTATCGTCATACTTTGTGATTATCTTATTTTTTTGTTATTTTTCTCATCAATTTAAGGTGCCACTTAATCTAGCTGCAAGAGATAGTGTTTTTCATATGGTTGCAATGGTTATTGTAAAGAGTGCTTCGTTTCATTAATTTTGATAAACAACATAAGTATGAAATTCAAACAACAGTGAGATGACAGATATGTTTAAATCTTCAATCTTCAATCTTCTTAAATAAAATTTTCACTATTCTTCTCGTACTCTAAGACCACAAATTCCTGCGAAGAAAGATGTTTCTACAATCTTCAAAATTGTAACAAAATAATGCATGCATATAACAGCAGACACAAATGCCTGCAATTGATGTTATGATAACTTGATTATCTAGTCATAATATCTCACTAGGTGGCGTCATAAACAGGTATATTTTAAAGTAAATAAAATTACTTTTAAAAGGAATTGGTAGCAGGAATTGGAGAAAGGAAGGAAATGGAAGGACACTCAGCAATGAGCCAAATTGTCATTTACGTATGGATATCTAATATCTTAAGAAGTTTTTTGAATTAAAGTTAAGTTCCAGTTAGTACTTTTGGCAGAAATCATGTTTATAGTAACTTTTGTTGTTCAAACTGAATAAAACGTTCGGAAAATCTACGTTAATGAATTCGTAGTGATAGTATATATGATAAGTTGTATGATAATGACAGCTGAACTTATTTTAGATAAGAATGAAGTTTTCTGGGTCCAAGTTGGTCATCACACTTAGGTAGATAAAGTGCTTACATACTTTATCTACCTAAGTGTGATGACCAACTTGAACCCAGAAAACTCACACACAAGACACAAGAACAGAACAACATCATTATCCGTTTAGCATTCTCATAGATTTATTTGACTGATATAATTAAGTACAATCATAATCGCAATCAGATGAATAGTCAACACAGGAAAGTAAACTTAACTGGATTCATTTCTCTAAAACTCCCGACGCTCGGTTTACACGCCGGGTGTGAATGTTATTGCGAATGCAACGCATTCTGAATCCCGGAGTCTCCAAACATTGACGAGGAGTACGTTTAACATTTCCTTCAAACCACCTCCCATCACTACTTGTGGCACCGGGGTCAGTGTTGTTTTAGTTTTGTTTTTTGCTCTAGTATTACATTACGGGCGCGTCTCGCCACCGACGGATACGCGATATCCTTAACCGGAACGAAAGAAACAAACACACCTGCTAGTGTCACAACGTTAGAACGGGATTTATGGATGAACAAGGCGCGATTAACCGTGTTGGAGTACTGGTCGCGAAAAAACATTATCTACTTATACTTTATTGCTACATGGATGTACATAATGGGGCAAAATGACACGTTTTGCATTTGCGCGGCAAGTTCTTTTTGCTTCGATTCGGCTCTGTTTACGCACCGGACTCACCGACTGCTCCTGAACCGTGGTTTGCTCGAACTCTATGTCGGCGTCTCTCGCTCAGAGAGCCATATAGTCAGGAGAGCTGACGTGGTGATCGCTCTTAGGTTTGTTCGGTGCTTACGAATGGAACGCTACTTCCGTTCAACAGGTCACAGGTAATTGCGAATACGATTTTGTAAGTAATATCTTTATGTATATATATTTATATATGTATAATTGTCTTGAGATTTGTGTTTTATGCATTTTTCTTTCTTCAATTCGATAGGTTGTGTGGTAAGAGCGTTTGGTTCGGGAGATTGCACAGATGCCCCGCGAACAGGCGAAGCAGTTCTTCCTTACAGCGATGTACAGGGCAGCTGAAGACTAGCGGACTAGCCTGCTTTGCAAAACCCTCGCCGATCGTCAATATTCAAGTAAGTTATTTGTTCGCACTCTCTCTCCACCCCATTCGTCCACAGTAATCCCGGGCATTGTAACGAATCAACGACACACTGGCTACCTCGCTGGAGCTGGAAGTCCATGTTCTTCCTCCAAAGAGATAGTACATGCAGCTGCGCATGAAAACAATCAACGAAATCTGTTGAGCGAATCTCGAAAGCGAACCAAGCGATACTGTAGGATATGATACTCAGGTTATATCGCGCACGCAAACACCTGTCCTCTAACAGTACTACGCATCACTAGCTGCTAAGTTGGGGTTTATGTGATTTGTTCTTTTTTTTGTCATATACACATCATCAAGCACCGGTTGCTCTTGGCCAAATTTCAAGACGATTGCGACAGTAAGAAACGATAATACCACTTATGCTGTGAACGAACACTTGTTTTGCATCGATAAACACTGATAATGTGTATATGTGCGGTATGCCAATGGAAAAATCACGATTGCTAGCAGAGTTTGAAGCTAGCTTTGATGGGGGGCTAGAGATTTGCCTGCTACCAATGCGTATATCAGTGAACAATGATGCAATGTTTTCGGCTAATGGCTTTAGGCGAGTTATCGTCTCGTCGCGCTTTGGTGCATAATGGTTGGCAAGATTGAAAGGCTCCTTTTTCTTGCACTCGAATACGTTTGATTCTTACATAGCGCGGTCTCTATGCTAATAAATGTCACTTTTCGTCTTCGTTTCGACACTATAGTAGTTACGTGATTGTGCACCCTCAGCGAACCCTACCATTTGATGATTATTGTATGTGTGTCCGTGTGATTGTTAATGTGCTCTAGAGCGCATGCATGCGAAAGACTAGCATTAGAATATCTAGTAAGTAACTCGTACACCCACACTTTCTCATTTTCCAGCTGGTGGCTCATTCTCGAGTCTCGAACTTTATGGATTGAGATACAGATAGGTCTAGGATAGGTAGCTGCTGCATCAAACTCATCCAACGCTTGGCTAGAACATTCCAATAGTTTGCGCATAACTCGTGTAATAGAATCGGGTATCGGTATCGAAAACGGAAACGCTGAAGCAGAACAACTTTCGGTTATCTAAGCGAACGGAAACTATGGTACCTATGTTTATGTGTGAACCTTTTTTCTGCATCTGCTCTTCGCAGCCACATTGGTGGGTTTCGGAGCGGTGGCCGGTTTTTCCGGTTTCGGCGGTGATGGTGGTTTGGCCGGCTTTGGCGGTGCGGTTTTCGATTTGGTCGGTGGTTCCTGCGACGGCGGCGTGGGCGGTTTCTGCGGCTCGACATCCTGAGATTTCTGTTTGCTGCTTATCTCCTGCTTCTCCTGCTCCTGCTTCTCCACGATCTCCGCCGGGTCCTCTTCGGTGGCCGATGGGCCATCTTCCGGCGGCGGGAACTTCTTGTCCGGTTCCTCGTGCATCGGCGTGGCAGCTGTTACAATGATCTGCGCAAAGTTGAGTTGATTGCTGTCGGCACTAGCAGTAGCTGCTGCTGCTGCGGCTGCCCCATGTCGAGATTCCTCTTCCATAGTGGCGGCTTCCTCGGCCTGGAAATGAATGAACCAAACGTATATCAACATCTAGCCGCAACCCATCTGATCTACTACAAATGCAATAACAATCGATCAACAATTTACCTCCGGATCCTCACATATAACTACTACGTATGCGTGTGATTAGAAATAAAACGGCAACATACGATATTAATATCTCTTGTGTATCCACAAACCCCTCACGATGAACTAAGCTTACCCGGTGGCGGTTGTGACGGAGGTGGTGCCGAAAATTGTGTTCCGTACTGCTCATGCTGATCATCGTTGAGCTCAAACTCAAACTTGTCAATTGCGGGCCCAGCATTGGTTAGGTCTGCTGATGCAATAATATTTCAATTAACTTTAACTTCTGAAGAGGCGAATGCAGCCCCTGCCGAAAATACTCCCAAAGTCCCACCAACGACTAAAAATCTTTAACTTCTACTGATGCAGTTCTATCTGTAAAAAATCATATAACCACTTTTGAGTCTTAGAGAAAGTGCTCCAACAAAAATCTACAAGATTTTCAGCAAAACTCATAAAGTCTTTGCAAAACATTGCAAGATCAACAGAATGACGTATAATGTCCAAAACTGTGTGATTCATATCAATTAACCGATAATAGTAGCAGATATAAAGAAAAGATGTACTAATGGTACATATAACCTCCGTTACAGTAGATTAGACACCCCAACTAAACATCTAAATACTTCAAACCCTTTCCCCCTCAAAAACCGTAGTACAAAATACGTCCAAAACTTCCCAAAACCTACTTGGGCTTTGTCCTTCAGGGGGTGTTGCTTCCTGCAGGATCATTGGTGGTGGCGGAGCTGGTGCAGCGAATGTTGGTGGAGCCGACGGTGGGGGAGATTCGTCCTCCGCGTCGGTGAGCGGTTCCCCATTCTCATCGCACTCTTCCACAACCAGCGACGGGAAGTTACCTATCTTGCCCATCAGTTCGCCCTCCCACCAGCCATCATCAACACCATGTGGACTCTTCGTGATGAGTTTGATGATCTAGAATTGCAGTTAGAATTAATTAAAGATTGATTCAATAACGTTTGAATTCAATAAGACCAATCGAGTAAAGGTACAGAGCATAAATTTACCTGTCCTTCCTCGAAAGTCAACTCATCCTCGGCAGTTGCATCGTAGTCGTACAGTGCCACACAGTACAGCTGGTTATTGACCTTGCGTGGAGCCGAAATCACCGAGATCTGGTCGGGCGATTGGCCCGAATCCTGCATCGGATCCTGGTCCTCATTGTCGACGGTGTAGTCAACGGAGGAGAAGGAGATCTGAGTCGATAGCTGTGCGGGCGTGTGCGTATCGACCGGTGTGTCTCGCTCCACGTCCAGATAGTTGTGCGGCACGAAGCCTTCTTCACCGCGGTAGTTACGCGCTCGGAGCCATCCGTCGCCATCACCTTCGCCAACCACCTCCAGCTGTTCGCTCTCCACAATCGTCAGCTCGTCCGGATTTTGAGCGGTGTACGAATACAGAGCGGTGCACTTGAACGTTTGACCGGCAGGTTCGCGTGGCTGAACTGCCGCTGCCGTGGATTCGACAGCAGCCTGGCTACTGCTGGCCGCAGCTGCAGCCGCCTCTTCTGCGCCCCAATCGACGTGAGTAGGATCATCCCAGCCGTGAGATATCTCCTCGATTTTCTGACGTTCTTGCTCTACACCAAACTCTGCAAGCAGTAAAAATCAGTTGCGAGAAGATCAAATAAGTTCACTAATGATAAACACGAACTCATTGAGCAGGAAATAAACATACCCTCATCGTCATCACTGTCCGCCGTAAACTCGTCCGATGGTGGCTCCGGTTGTTTGGGCGCGGGTGAAGACTCCGACACCGGTTGGTCCTGTTCGGCGTTGTCACTATCGTAGAACGAGTCAGAGCTTGGATTCTCCTAAAAATTGGTTATTGAAAGCAAAATCAGCAATTGGATCCATCATCCCAGAGCCGTTCAAAACATCCTACCCCTTGTCCAGACGCGTCCGTACGCATCGAAAGCGAGCTAGCCGAACGTGGCATTTCCTGCACACTAAGCGTTTCCGCCTCCTGTATCCACTCGTCCACATTGATCCCGCCGATCCGCAGACATTCCAGGCGCGCCTCTGCCTTCGCCTTCGCAATCGCCTCGTCGGCGATTTGCTGCTGGAACACCTCGACGGCGGCCAGTCGAGCACGGGCCAACTTTTCGTTCTCTTCCAACACAGTTTGCCAGACGCTCCACATGTTCCTGCGAAGGGGATGCAGAGAGTCAAATGTAAGTTTATTTGCCGAAAATAAAAATACCCTGTAGCTCAGATTGCTCCACCATCACCCGATTTTGGAATTCATCAGTTCTAATGGAGACGCCTGGTCATGGATAAGATTGTATAGAAAGTTTGCTATTAAACTGCAATAACCATTTCGTTAAAATAAAATCTATACGAGATCAATGCCTTTCCATACGATTGCCATGATTCATTAAGCCTGCAATAATATTTCAAGTTAAACCATATCTCCAAATCATCATAATAGACGTCGAAATAAGCAAGCTTTTTGTTGCATATTGGCTACCCCTAGGCGACCTCTATAAGATTACAAATTATATTCAAGTTGTAGTGCAATGTTCACCTTTCTTGCTTGACCTTAATTTGTCTGTCTACGATACGGACGGTTGAGACAGATGTTCTGTCGCATAAATAAATCGTCCTACTTCGTTAGCTTCAAAACCCGTGAAGGTATACTTCTGCTATTTCTGATTTTCTTTGCCACAGCAATCAAATAGAGGTCTTATGTGTTAGCCTAAATTTATCTTTAGTACAGAATGGATAAAGTGTTTTGTCATGCTGATTGCGTACATTACTATCACCACAAAGCGAGTTATTTATGTTTATTAGCCTATTTACTGAATATTGTTTTATATTATAATTAGGCTCCTTTTGCGACCTTAAGCCGAAATATGTCTAGCCAACTCGTATTCTGAAAATAGTTGCTATCGGAGCAGGACGTAAATAACTACCCGGCCCGCCCAGCGCTTACCCTCACGGCTAAGCGTTTCCGCGGCCGAGTCATGGTCAGCCGTAATTTTGCGCACCGGATCGTTGTCGCACGCCTCAAACTCGTACTGGATGTGTTGCTTCAGCACCGGGTAGTACAGATAGCAGCACTGCAAGTTGTACTCGCGCGTCAACTGCTGCGCCTGGTCGCGGATCTTTCCGAACGAGTTCTGCGTGGCCGAGCAGGTCAGCAGCTCGGTGCGCCCGATCAGGGCCAGATAGTCGGCCACCCGCTCGTACACGTAGTTCTCCATCGTTGCCATCGTCGTTTGCAGGTCGATGGTGAAGTAGCGATTCTGGTGGGCGTTCGCTGCCGCCAGACTCAAAATGTAGTCGTTGCGGGCACCGGTCGATTTCTCCTCCAGCTGCTCCTTGCGCGACGTCACCCGGGCACTGTTCTTCTGCAGCGATGTGATCGACTGAAAGAACGAACCCTTCTTCTTCTTGAGCTTCTCCTCGATATCGCGCGCCTTGTCGCGCACGTCGTGGGCGCTGTGTTCCTCAAATAAACATACCCTCATCGTCATCACTGTCCGCCGTAAACTCGTCCGATGGTGGCTCCGGTTGTTTGGGCGCGGGTGAAGACTCCGACACCGGTTGGTCCTGTTCGGCGTTGTCACTATCGTAGAACGAGTCAGAGCTTGGATTCTCCTAAAAATTGGTTATTGAAAGCAAAATCAGCAATTGGATCCATCATCCCAGAGCCGTTCAAAACATCCTACCCCTTGTCCAGACGCGTCCGTACGCATCGAAAGCGAGCTAGCCGAACGTGGCATTTCCTGCACACTAAGCGTTTCCGCCTCCTGTATCCACTCGTCCACATTGATCCCGCCGATCCGCAGACATTCCAGGCGCGCCTCTGCCTTCGCCTTCGCAATCTCTGACTTGCGAATGTTCTCACGGAACTCGTCGATCTTCGTCTCCAGATCCGGCCCGTTCTGGTCGTTCGGATCGGTCCGGTGACCTGCCTCACGCAGCGCCGTACAGACTGCCAACTTGCGGGCACACTCCCGGATAACATTGCTTTCCCTAGCTACCCGGCCCGCCCAGCGCTTACCCTCACGGCTAAGCGTTTCCGCGGCCGAGTCATGGTCAGCCGTAATTTTGCGCACCGAAGAGCGTCACCACCAAGAAGCCGGAACGGGTGCGACCAGGGGACCGCATGGCGGAACCGGAAGCGGAACCGGAGGCGGCCCCGATCGAGGATCCGGTTGCACCGTTCGAGGCGAACTTTGAAGCCAACTTCGAGGCAGGGTTCGCTGCCAACTTCGACGATGCGTTCGGGCAGCAGGAGCAGCAACAACCGGAGGTACCGAAGCAGGTGGTAGGTGGACGGGCAAGCATACCAGAGGAGCTCGAACCACACCAGCTGGCACGGCTACAGAATCTGAAGGAATCGAACGCATAATGCACCGGAGGACGGCAGCAGCTGGGTCGACCGGTAAGGTAAAGGGTGAACGAAGCAGGATGTTACCCATAGGACGCAGGACGTCCTGCGTTGGAAGCGGATTGTAACACATGAGTGCATTTTGGACGCTTCAGTTAGAGGGGTTTTATGAGAATCAAATCAAACAATCTGCTGCAACAATCATCACGGTAGGATTATATCAAAACGACAAACATTTCGATTAGGTTGCTTGTCTTTTTTAATCGTCGTATGCGCTACGCGATGCGAATCACGGCGCGTACAAGTAAGAGGTCTCCTTCCATTGGTGTATCCATCAGTCGTCCAACTTTGTTGGAGTTGCCGTACGTCATCGTCATTGTCGTTGTTGTCGTATTGTGTTGTTGTAAATTAATGTCGAAAACGGATATTAAAACCAATTATTCAGGGTCAGTAAGTTCCACGCATTCTAGAACCCGCATCTTCTGTACCGGATGTAACAGACACCTTGCGCAGTCTTTGTGATATTATCGCTTTTCTAGTACGATGTCGCAATTTCCATTCAGCAGACAAATGCAACGACCAATTTCGACCAATTTAGGAACATACTACTGTAGAATTCCGATGTCCGCGATGCTTGGTTTACGTGTTTGATGATTGGGTCGTCTGAGCTATAGCTCAGATTGGCAGATTGATGTACTTTTAGACCTACTCTACTCTGGCAGACTTTAGTAGCTTGATATTGAAAATTGTTGCATTTTCAACATATCGCAAAGCATGAAGGGACAGGTTTTGGTTTAATTTCAAAGTTTAGTTTTAGATCAATCACCCTCTACTGTAATGTATCCCTCAACAAACACGTCAGAAACTGTACAATAAGGTTCGTCACATGTTTTCTTCGCCAATGACCACCGAGAGCGTGGAACATTTTGGGCCCGGCAGTTAAAGCGAACTAGAACAACAACAAACTTACCCCTATTGCCTACTGACACTCGTTACCTTACTACTAAGAATTGTGAAATTTCCCGACCTATCGTCTGTGTTGATCAGTGCTGACGGACTATAGAGAAAGAGAATGAATGCATAACCGATTAGAGAGCGACGTTAGCGAGAAAGCGTTAAACATCAACACATAATAAGTACATTCTCTTACTCGTGAAGGCAAACTATACTCACTAGGCAAATTTCTATCAAATGACAACCGGATCGTCACACGTTTGCGCCTATCTATCTAAAAGAAAGCGATCAGCTAAGCATTATGTCGCCGAAACGTACAATAATAACACATCCTGCATCGGCGCGAAGATGCAGAAAAAAGGTTCACACATAAACATAGGTACCATAGTTTCCGTTCGCTTAGATAACCGAAAGTTGTTCTGCTTCAGCGTTTCCGTTTTCGATACCGATACCCGATTCTATTACACGAGTTATGCGCAAACTATTGGAATGTTCTAGCCAAGCGTTGGATGAGTTTGATGCAGCAGCTACCTATCCTAGACCTATCTGTATCTCAATCCACAAAGTTCGAGACTCGAGAATGAGCCACCAGCTGGAAAATGAGAAAGTGTGGGTGTACGAGTTACTTACTAGATATTCTAATGCTAGTCTTTCGCATGCATGCGCTCTAGAGCACATTAACAATCACACGGACACACATACAATAATCATCAAATGGTAGGGTTCGCTGAGGGTGCACAATCACGTAACTACTATAGTGTCGAAACGAAGACGAAAAGTGACATTTATTAGCATAGAGACCGCGCTATGTAAGAATCAAACGTATTCGAGTGCAAGAAAAAGGAGCCTTTCAATCTTGCCAACCATTATGCACCAAAGCGCGACGAGACGATAACTCGCCTAAAGCCATTAGCCGAAAACATTGCATCATTGTTCACTGATATACGCATTGGTAGCAGGCAAATCTCTAGCCCCCCATCAAAGCTAGCTTCAAACTCTGCTAGCAATCGTGATTTTTCCATTGGCATACCGCACATATACACATTATCAGTGTTTATCGATGCAAAACAAGTGTTCGTTCACAGCATAAGTGGTATTATCGTTTCTAACTGTCGCAATCGTATTGAAATTTGGTCAAGAGCAACCGGTGCTTGATGATGTGTATATGACAAAAAAAGAACAAATCACATAAACCCCAACTTAGCAGCTAGTGATGCGTAGTACTGTTAGAGGACAGGTGTTTGCGTGCGCGATATAACCTGAGTATCATATCCTACAGTATCGCTTGGTTCGCTTTCGAGATTCGCTCAACAGATTTCGTTGATTGTTTTCATGCGCAGCTGCATGTACTATCTCTTTGGAGGAAGAACATGGACTTCCAGCTCCAGCGAGGTAGCCAGTGTGTCGTTGATTCGTTACAATGCCCGGGATTACTGTGGACGAATGGGGTGGAGAGAGAGTGCGAACAAATAACTTACTTGAATGCTGACGATCGGCGAGGGTTTTGCAAAGCAGGCTAGTCCGCTAGTCATCAGCTGCCCTGTAAATCGCTGTAAGGAAGAACTGCATCGCCTGCTCGCGGAGCATCTGCGCAATCTCCCGAACCAAACGCTCTTACCACACAACCTATCGAATTGAAGAAAGAAAAATGCATAAAACACAAATCTCAAGACAATTATACATATATAAATATATATACATAAAGATATTACTTACAAAATCGTATTCGCAATTACCTGTGACCTGTTGAACGGAAGTAGCGTTCCATTCGTAAGCACCGAACAAACCTAAGAGCGATCACCACGTCAGCTCTCCTGACTATATGGCTCTCTGTGCGAGAGACGCCGACATAGACTAAGCCGAGTTCGAACAAACCACGGTTCAGGAGGAGTCGGTGAGTCCGGTGCGTAAACAGAGCCGAATCGAAGCAAAAAGAACTTGCCGCGCAAATGCAAAACGTGTCATTTTGCCCCATTATGTACATCCATGTAGCAATAAAGTATAAGTAGATAATGTTTTTTCGCGACCAGTACTCCAACACGGTTAATCGCGCCTTGTTCATCCATAAATCCCGTTCTAACGTTGTGACACTAGCAGGTGTGTTTGTTTCTTTCGTTCCGGTTAAGGATATCGCGTATCCGTCGGTGGCGAGACGCGTCCGTAATGTAATACTAGAGCAAAAAACAAAACTAAAACAACACTGACCCCGGTGCCACAAGTAGTGATGGGAGGTGGCTTGAAGGAAATGTTAAACGTCAATGTTTGGAGACTCCGGGATTCAGAATGCGTTGCATTCGCAATAACATTCACACCCGGCGTGTAAACCGAGCGTCGGGAGTTTTAGAGAAATGAATCCAGTTAAGTTTACTTTCCTGTGTTGACTATTCATCTGATTGCGATTATGATTGTACTTAATTATATCAGTCAAATAAATCTATGAGAATGCTAAACGGATAATGGTATTGTTTTGTTCTTGTGTGCTTACATACTTTATCTACCTAAGTGTGATGACCAACTTGGACTCAGAAAACTTCTTTCTTATCTAAAATAAGTTCACCTGTCATTATCATACAACTTATCATATATACTATCACTTCGAATTCATTAACGTAGATTTTCCGAATTTAGTTTGAACAACAAACATTGCTGAGTTTCCTTCCTGTCTCCAATGCCTTCTATCAATTCCTTTTGAAAGTAATTTTATTTGCTTTAAAATATTCCTTTTTATGACGCCACCTAGTGAGATATTACGACTAGATAATCAAGTTTTCGTAACATCAATTGCAGGCATTTGTATCTGCTGTTATATGCATGCATTATTTTGTTACAATTTTGAAGATTGTAGAAACATCTTTCTTCGCAGGAATTTGTGGTCTTAGAGTACGAGAAGAATAGTGAAGATTTTATTAAAGAAGATTGAAGATTGAAGATTTAAATATATCTGTCATCTCACTGTTGTTTGAATTTCATACTTATGTTGTTTATCAAAATGAATGAAACAAAGCACTCTTTACAATAACCATTGCAACCATATGAAAAAAAACTATCTCTTGCAGCTAGATTAAGTGGCACCTTAAATTGATGAGAAAATTAACAAAAAAATAAGATAATTACAAAGTATGACGAAAGATACCGATTTTCACAATTGAATAATGTAATTTAAACTTCTTTAGTAGAAAAAAAAACGTTGAATGAGAATTTGGCCAAATTGAATTAATTACAATTAAATAGTATTGCAAGAATGAAAATGTTCGTCGTTACTATTTCTGAACACTTATCAAGCAGCCAATCGCACACATTGAAAGCTGTGTGAGCTGCTGCAAAGAGTTACCATATGCGTAGGACGCACGTGCGTTGTTTGAATGTGTTGTCAACGCCTACTACTACTAGCGAGCTTTTCAAGTGCCGCAAGGGAGTTCTATGTTTGGCACGGTCTCCGTGCCGTACCATTTATTTTCTTATCAAATCAACGATGTGTGTAGTATAAATATGATAGTGTTTTCGTAAAATGTAGTACATTGCTTTGTCACGCTTAGTGCAAGAAGTAGTAAATTCAATATTTATGTACGATCGTAAAATAACCGACAAGCCATCGTGCCACACCGTCCACTCCACTTGAATCGACTACGGTTGTCGGATTTATTGAGAGGGTCTGTAGTTGAATATTACTATGCATGTTCCAGTGTGCTCTGTTTTATTGTATTGTTTTCCAATTCCTATCTGCCTCTCGCATGCAAAATTCTGCCCCCACTATCTCCCTGTCCTACGTAAAACTAATAGCTGCACTCAGTTCATTCAGTAGTTCATTACACCGGGCATTTATTGATTGCGTGTGAAAGGTTTCGGTTATGTCCATTTCGTTTTCCGCTACCACCGAGGCGATAGTGTTGTCGTGTTCTTATTGTCGGGATTTTAGGTTTTCGTTTCGTTTCGTTTCTTTCTTTTCCACGTGCGGGCTTCACTAGCACTTCCAGCTGCCTTAGGCATTCGACTGGGGGGTTTGGATTAGGTTTTTTAGTTTTTTTTATTGTATGTTTGTTTTCTTTGTAAATTATTATTTATTTGTTTCTGAAACTTATCCGTACACATTCAGTATAATATATTTGTATATGTATATAGGTTTCTGTTTTTTTCTTCTTCTTAATCTTCTTCTGCTTCTGATCTCTCACAACTAGAATAAGGTCGTCTCGACCGAGTCGATTTTTTTTCAATATCCTTGTCAGTTTTCTATAAGTTTTGTAAATAATGCTTGACAAAAATCGATACTTATTCTGTGTAGGTGCGTATGTGTTCACATCCATATTAATACATGTTTAATTTTAAACTCCACAAAACAAATGGAACGACTCCAGCAACGGAAACGAAGCGTAAACAGTTCCTGCTGCTGTTGCTGCTGCTGGGGTGGCACTCTACTGGACGACATTCCGATGGTCACAGCAGCGATCTGTCCTGCCAGAGTCGCTTTGACATCCAAACTGATACTGTATACTGGGACGTAAGTGGTCGTGCAGTTGAACCGACAGTGAATCAGAAGGGGTCGGTTTATCTTATCGCGTCGGTATCATCAGTCATTGCTGCGACGATAGCACACTCAAGTATCCGTTCGTACCCTTCGGAAATCGGTGGGCTATGATCGGCCACGGTTGCTCGTAATGTCTTCATTCGACATGAATCTCACTGAACAAGAAGGTTTCCTGGAGCATACAGTTTGCTCACGCTGAACGCATCGAACGGAAAGTGAGTGAAGTGTTCGAAAGGCATTCAGAAAATAAAGGGACACATACGCATTAGTTTTTGGAGAGTTTTCTGTGTTTATTTAGAGTTCAACAAATACTGACTGTTTCGTCCGATTGATTGTTTAGTGTATTCATGTTCATGTTAGGTGTATGTTAGGTCGATCGGTTCGGTTTGGTGTGCCAATAATAGGGTCTGTTTGTAAATGCTTGTTACATGTACCTTACGCCAATAACTTCCACCGTATGCAAGTGTCAGCCCGGTTATACGGCAGCGAGGGCAGGTGCGTGCTTTAAACATACATACATCAGTTATCGATATGCGATTAAAAATGAGCTCCATGCTACGATAGGCGAGCCGTTCGGGTTACACATAGCACGCGGTATAGATAAAGCGACTGGAAGGTGAGGAATGTTCCGCTGGCCTGCTCGCTCGAAGCTTCTCGGTATACTGATCATCGTTGTTCCGCGTAGCTTAGGGGGTTTGAAATAGGCGCCACCGAGGCTAGCAATTCATTTGCTCAATGTACAGCCATCGTCTCATCGCCAGTTCCACGCTCATCGTTGCACAAGCATCACACATGCAGCTCGCTGGATGCAAAACTTATCGGTAACAAATTCACAACTGTGTCACATCGAAACATCATCGTTGGGAGAGCGTTGGGAACGCGCAGAGCAGCTGCAGAGATGTACGACATACGCCGGATTTAATTTACAACGACACCAACCTCCATCATGGCTCGGTACAGACACGGGTTTTTGGCGCACTCACGGGGGCCCAGCTGGGGCCCCGGAAAGCCTCGCAGTATCATCAGCACGGACCGGGCGGTCGTCTGGCAGTCCGGTTGGTTCTCGCAAATGTTGTCCGCTTCCGAGAGGTACTGGAGGTCGCACACCTTCGGTGATACACCCTACAGGTACGAGGAAAGGAAATCGAAGGTTTTGATGTGTGTTAAGAGCAGTGCCAGAAGACAAGTTAAAACATTGGAAACGTTTGACTCACGCAAAGGTAACAGAGCTGATGGGCACCGCAGGCTGGTAGGAGTTCCTGATAGATGTCACCACTGAGCACGTCCACACCGCGACACCGCCGCTCGAACGCATCTAGCAGTGGACATTCAGTGGACTCTGGAAAGAAAGAAATGTGCCTAAGTAAGAGCTCACCAGTGCAGATGTGTGCTTTACGACAGTTTAATACTGAACAAAAAAGCATCAAAACTGCCTTATTAATCGATTTGAACTTCGAACTAGCTGTGTTTTACTTTATACGCAAAATCTGCAAAAATCTAATCTAAATATTTCTAAAATCAAAGATAAAAGGTTGCCGAACTCGGTTTCGACACACATATAAGCAGCTATAACTTCTTACTTACCAACAACCAACCCTCGGCTGAAGTCTTCGTCCACCTCCGGTTCCTCTGGTTCGCGGAATATCTCCTGGTATCGTTTCTGCGTGCGCTTCTTCTTCTTCTTCTTCTTTTCGCCTTCTGCCTCATCGAGATTGTTTTCGACCTCATCGTGCGCAACCTTATCGTTCCCTTCCATGCTGTGCCTGTGTTCGAAATGGCGCCGGAAGCATGCATTAGTACGAGTTTCGTGCAGCTACTCGAAGAAGATCTACTCACTGGCTGTGATCGTATTCGGCTCGCTCCTTCTTCACCGCCACACGTTTTGCCTTTTCTTTCTCCTCACGCGGTAGCTCCGGTTCCACCTCGTTCAGCTTGAGGTGATCATCGTCGACCGATTCCTTTAGCCGCTCGAGTGTATGACGCATCTTCTCGATACTGTAGGCCGTCACCAGACGTTCGACCAGCTTGTCCTTTAGCTCCTCCATCTCGGCCGGCTCAGTGATTGTACCTAGGGGGACGAAGGGAAATATGGTTTTGTTTACAAACATGTTCTCACTTTTCGAATACACATCTACGGTTTTAAACTCACCTTCTTGATCGCCAGTGTACTTAACGGTTTGGTCCAGGATGAGATCCTCGATGCCTTTCAACTTCTGGGCCATGCTTTCCAGCTTGTCTTGATTGGCGTTTTTCTTCTTGCGATCTTCGTCGTACGTCTTGTAGAAGCTCAGCGGATATGGAACGGGCCCACCGTTAGCTGCTCGGCCGCTGCAGCTTCCTCTCGTAGCGCTAGCTGAGCTTCCCGACGATGCAACGCATCGATGGCAGCCTGAAAAATGAATCAATTATAGTAGATCGATTTGACTCAATACGTCTTTGGATTTCGTAAGAACGTTAAGCCGTACCTGTAGGGAATACGGCGAATGCTGCGACGCTAACACTGCCAGGCTTGTTCCAAGAATCAGGAACGAGTAGATGGCAAACCCTGCCATGGTTAGAGGCTAGCAAACACGTGTTCTGCGAATAGATTAAAATTGACGCATGATAAAGTTGGAAACGATATTTTCAAGAAATAACCCAACCTCAGACTTCTCACTTTCACTGTTCTTAGAGTGCAACGTAAACCAATAAATTCTTCATCAGATACCAAGAACAGAAGATCATTCATACTTTTTACGGTATTTTGTAATTTTTCTTTCATAGTGCGTTTTTCTTCAGTTCATAATAGTATCAAAAACAACTTAAGATTTATTTCAGTAAGAGCAAGACGTGACAATTAAGTAAAACAACTTAAATCGATGTCAAGTAGTAGCTGTTACTTTCCAAAAACAATTAAAAAAGTAAAATATATTAAGTATCCGTCATTTATGTGGGCGGAAGTAAATTACTCTATCAGACGCCAAACTTCGATTATTCAGGAGTTGTGTAACTACCAATATTGGTTATGCTTGTTAGAATAAATCACTTGTTGACACAACAACCTCAACTAGGTCTAGGCCTGCTATTTCTGGTTTTCATTGACTAAGTTACTATCCATAGCCCGGATAGTTAGCCCTGCGTACACAGTCGGACAAAATTTCAGTAGAGATTCGAACCCACAATCTAATCATACGGACCATTTTAGAATACATCACTTACTATATAGTATTTTGGATACATAACCTATTATTGCCAGTTTCGGATATTGCAAGCATATTTCCATTTTTTAGTAGACTTGTTGCTTGTTAAATCTCCAAGCCAGAGCAGTTATTGCGAGATACATAGCGAATATTCAACATTTTACAATGTAAGTGTACAACGTTTTCAGTATGATCTTAATATTTTCTTTTTGTTTTTTTTCCGAGCCCGAGTTGTTCCTCATGAAATCTCACTTCATAATAACACTGGCGGGTGCTAGACTAAAAATATAACACACAGGAACACGACCATATCTCTCCGTTATGCGCTTCTACTTCGAACGGAGTGAGAACGGAAGCACACTCAATTTGTTACCGGTTCTCACTGGTCTCGGTTTTATGTCCGGCTTTCTGCAACCGCACGGTCACTATGCAGGATTTTTATTTCCACCAGCATTAGTCACGTTTCGCGTTTTATTACACAATTGTGCCCTCTGGTTGGTGATAGCATTATTCGCCTGCAGCTGTGGAAAATCATCACCACCACTATCCACGTCCTACGTTCTTATGGCGTCACTCGAAATGACATTTTTCAGCGGATCGTAGCGGCACACACACACACAAACATGTAAACGTGGGAATGCTCGGCAACCCTATTGGAAAGGATTCAAGCGCCTGAAATGGTAAACCTCGTTTGAGCCTCGGTTATACGGACATTTTGAAACATTGTATGTAATCTGTCTGCAGCAAAGCGCAAGTAGCAGCAACAGCCGAAAGCATGGCGGTGTGATGGTTTTAAACTCTCGTCCGTGAGAGTGTGATGGTGAGGAGTGAAAACGTCGTCCATCATTCGATGCATAAAACGCCGTAGCACGATACAAGCGCAACACAGCCCGACTACCATGGGCTGAGAGAATGCGAAATACAATTTCCCCATGCAAGCACCCAGCAATAGCGCACACCACTATTCCCGACACGACCGGCGACCACAAGTTTGCAAATGACCGGTTTAACGCTGAAAGTCGAGGCTTAACTCATACGAATGGCATGTGAGCCATTGCTCCGACACACGGAGGCGGATGGAAGCACAATCTAGCGTCCAGCGAAGCGAACCTAGAACGATCGGGAAAGGCGAGAAGACAGCCGGTGCAAAGGCCGGCACAGGATTCTGCTCGTGACCGGTAATGGTTGCTGGAGATATTGCTTGACATTTTTCTACCGCAGGCCGGGACGGGGGGGCGACCCGGTCGAAGACCCGTTCGATGGGTGGAAAACTTTCGACGCCGTTGCCGGTTAGGACGAAACTGTTGTTGCTGTTCTTCAGTGGCTGCGGTGAAGCAAAACGACAAACACGACAATTATAAGGGAATGTTGCTCGATCAGCGTTGTGGGCTACTTACGTTCCATCCAGTAGCCATCGTCATCCAGCTGCTCGGCCGCTGCAGCTTCCTCTCGTAGCGCTAGCTGAGCTTCCCGACGATGCAACGCATCGATGGCAGCCTGAAAAATGAATCAATTATAGTAGATCGATTTGACTCAATACGTCTTTGGATTTCGTAAGAACGTTAAGCCGTACCTGTAGGGAATACGGCGAATGCTGCGACGCTAACACTGCCAGGCTTGTTCCAAGAATCAGGAACGAGTAGATGGCAAACCCTGCCATGGTTAGAGGCTAGCAAACACGTGTTCTGCGAATAGATTAAAATTGACGCATGATAAAGTTGGAAACGATATTTTCAAGAAATAACCCAACCTCAGACTTCTCACTTTCACTGTTCTTAGAGTGCAACGTAAACCAATAAATTCTTCATCAGATACCAAGAACAGAAGATCATTCATACTTTTTACGGTATTTTGTAATTTTTCTTTCATAGTGCGTTTTTCTTCAGTTCATAATAGTATCAAAAACAACTTAAGATTTATTTCAGTAAGAGCAAGACGTGACAATTAAGTAAAACAACTTAAATCGATGTCAAGTAGTAGCTGTTACTTTCCAAAAACAATTAAAAAAGTAAAATATATTAAGTATCCGTCATTTATGTGGGCGGAAGTAAATTACTCTATCAGACGCCAAACTTCGATTATTCAGGAGTTGTGTAACTACCAATATTGGTTATGCTTGTTAGAATAAATCACTTGTTGACACAACAACCTCAACTAGGTCTAGGCCTGCTATTTCTGGTTTTCATTGACTAAGTTACTATCCATAGCCCGGATAGTTAGCCCTGCGTACACAGTCGGACAAAATTTCAGTAGAGATTCGAACCCACAATCTAATCATACGGACCATTTTAGAATACATCACTTACTATATAGTATTTTGGATACATAACCTATTATTGCCAGTTTCGGATATTGCAAGCATATTTCCATTTTTTAGTAGACTTGTTGCTTGTTAAATCTCCAAGCCAGAGCAGTTATTGCGAGATACATAGCGAATATTCAACATTTTACAATGTAAGTGTACAACGTTTTCAGTATGATCTTAATATTTTCTTTTTGTTTTTTTCCGAGCCCGAGTTGTTCCTCATGAAATCTCACTTCATAATAACACTGGCGGGTGCTAGACTAAAAATATAACACACAGGAACACGACCATATCTCTCCGTTATGCGCTTCTACTTCGAACGGAGTGAGAACGGAAGCACACTCAATTTGTTACCGGTTCTCACTGGTCTCGGTTTTATGTCCGGCTTTCTGCAACCGCACGGTCACTATGCAGGATTTTTATTTCCACCAGCATTAGTCACGTTTCGCGTTTTATTACACAATTGTGCCCTCTGGTTGGTGATAGCATTATTCGCCTGCAGCTGTGGAAAATCATCACCACCACTATCCACGTCCTACGTTCTTATGGCGTCACTCGAAATGACATTTTTCAGCGGATCGTAGCGGCACACACACACACAAACATGTAAACGTGGGAATGCTCGGCAACCCTATTGGAAAGGATTCAAGCGCCTGAAATGGTAAACCTCGTTTGAGCCTCGGTTATACGGACATTTTGAAACATTGTATGTAATCTGTCTGCAGCAAAGCGCAAGTAGCAGCAACAGCCGAAAGCATGGCGGTGTGATGGTTTTAAACTCTCGTCCGTGAGAGTGTGATGGTGAGGAGTGAAAACGTCGTCCATCATTCGATGCATAAAACGCCGTAGCACGATACAAGCGCAACACAGCCGGACTACCATGGGCTGAGAGAATGCGAAATACAATTTCCCCATGCAAGCACCCAGCAATAGCGCACACCACTATTCCCGACACGACCGGCGACCACAAGTTTGCAAATGACCGGTTTAACGCTGAAAGTCGAGGCTTAACTCATACGAATGGCATGTGAGCCATTGCTCCGACACACGGAGGCGGATGGAAGCACAATCTAGCGTCCAGCGAAGCGAACCTAGAACGATCGGGAAAGGCGAGAAGACAGCCGGTGCAAAGGCCGGCACAGGATTCTGCTCGTGACCGGTAATGGTTGCTGGAGATATTGCTTGACATTTTTCTACCGCAGGCCGGGACGGGGGGGCGACCCGGTCGAAGACCCGTTCGATGGGTGGAAAACTTTCGACTGATTATGACAGATAAGGGCAGGATTATGAGCAGCCATGGAGCACAATTACCCACTCGA
Source organism: Anopheles cracens (assembly GCA_002091845.1). Lineage (NCBI taxonomy): Eukaryota > Metazoa > Arthropoda > Insecta > Diptera > Culicidae > Anopheles > Anopheles cracens. Next base: position 105,551 of record KZ072565.1, read on the forward strand.
AAAAGGGGAAGTAGGACCCATCACGATGACAGCAACGTTACGCTATGACGGGTACAGTACATTGCGTTCGTTGAGTTGTATTTGAGTTGTTGTTTGAAAATGAGGTTTCAAACTAATCATATTTAGTCAAATGTGTGAACATATGTGGATAAATCAAGCTAAATATAGAATCAAATAATGATAGTACTCTACTTTTCTATTAATAATTTCAGTTCTATATACTTCGATGAGTGAATCAACTGGTTCAACTTCGATCCGAGTTCAACTTTTCTTCGAGTTCTCCTAAACGCTTCTATCACAAATGTTAACTTAACATCCATTAAGTCATACTTATGTTAAGTAATAGGTAATGTTAGTTTTCAAGATTAATGTTATCACCATAATAGTTTTAAAGAGTGAATCAACTGGTTCAACTTCGATCCGAGTTCAACTTTTCTTCGAGTTCTCCTAAACGCTTCTATCACAAATGTTAACTTAACATCCATTAAGTCATACTTATGTTAAGTAATAGGTAATGTTAGTTTTCAAGATTAATGTTATCACCATAATAGTTTTAAGTTTCATTATTTAGCCTTAATGGCAGATAAAATGTCAAATCGAGTCAATCGAGTAAATT
>KZ072565.1:120285-131627 GCA_002091845.1 Anopheles cracens
GCGCAATCAATAAGTGATTTGGGTATCATCATTGCTTCTCGGTAGGTAGTATTTCATTAAAATACTTTCCGAAGAATTTTCCTTCCACGGAGGTGCGGAGGAAAAATGTTCCTTTTCAAAATTCTCTTTTCGAATCGGCACTCGCACACACACCCACACGAGCGCATGATTAAGGGATGAATTTCAATTGAATTATTTTTCCATTCTTCGCACCTAGTTCAATCTAAAAGGGCAGATCCCGTTCAGTCTGGAGGCTAGTCTGGAGCAGGATAATGAAGGCATCGAAAGAAAAGAGCTATTAGATTCGATTTCACCGCCTGGTACACCTGGTGTATCTCCACTTAAACCGTGCTCTGGATGGGAATCAACCTCACATGAAACGGGCAAGACCTTGACAGGCACGTTGTTGGACACACCACCAAGGATGTAACTAATTCCCCTGCGCGAATATGAGCGTAAAACGGACGCCACACTAGACACAACCGAAGTGTCCGCTTGAAGCAACTGGAAGCTGGCAGCAGGCATGTTATCATTGGCTGCAACCGTATCCCCGCCAGGCACAGGCACATAGCTGGTGGGATGAACGTAAACATAAACCTTCACGTCGGTTGCTGCACGGGGAAACCCGATAAGCTCACCTTTAACAGCAACGCAAACGACAGGCGGCTGGTGGCCCAAGAGACTCGTCTTGCGTATAACTTGTTGCTCTCGTCCTTAGGAACATAGCCGACCGTGCTCCCGGCCTGTGCACCCGAAAACGCACGGTCAAGAACGAGTCTGGGGTGCGGACCAAGGGTGTACCGAAGCTTAAGGAGCGTCAAGGATTCGTGGAATTACGTGTAGCGTGCGCGTTTTTGCTGCTTTCGAACTTTTTCTTCCGAAACCTGAAATTAGTGTACGCCAAAGTAGCAGGTATGCTTCTACGGGTGTGTGTGTGTGTCAAAAGATGGATGGCATCGGGCGGAAAAAACTCCCACACACACACACACCCGTAGAAGCATACCTGCTACTTTGGCGTACACTAATTTCAGGTTTCGGAAGAAAAAGTTCGAAAGCAGCAAAAACGCGCACGCTACACGTAATTCCACGAATCCTTGACGCTCCTTAAGCTTCGGTACACCCTTGGTCCGCACCCCAGACTCGTTCTTGACCGTGCGTTTTCGGGTGCACAGGCCGGGAGCACGCGAGAGTTCTTGATACCAGGACTCGAGTGTTTTTGAATTCTTGCACGGTGAGAAAACGACTCTATGGATGTATGTTTTATATTTTATGGTTTTAGATATGAATTCGCTGGATATACTTACTTCAGCACACATTTTGCAATGCATAATGTTAAAATTTAGGTCAATATATTTGAATCTTCATTACTACAATCGCGAATCGGCACAATATTTTTAAAATGTCAACTATAAATATAATACTTTCTATTTGTGAGTGAAAGTTTAGTTCCCATGTTCCCTATGTTGAAATATCGCCAACTAAAAGTCAATAATTTCATTGGAAAGTACATAGGCTAGTTTTTCTTGGACTCACTCGTAATCGCTGTCTTCGAATCGTTCGGAATATCGTACATTTTTCGTTCGTTATGGTTGCGTATGTTTGTTACTAATTTTTAACCACCTGTATGGTACAATTTGTCCCGGTGTGATAAAAAAGAAGCATAAATCGATGGCATTGCGCCTGCGACTAAAATGAAAGCTCCCTCCAAACATGCTCTCGTGAGCGCGTTTCAATCGTAGTTCACAATGTGTTAGCTTTCTTTCTTCTTTATTTTTCCTATCGAACAATTCTCTCTGAAAAGTTTATGGGGGTTGTGTAAGGCAGTGGCATCAATGTATTGGCTTGAATTTTTGGTACGATTGTTTTTCTCCACTGTGATAAGAACTTTTTACGAGCTTCACTAGCGAGCAGTCTCCAGTTAGTCCACATATAAGCTCTCTCTCTCACACACACTTTATAGCACTCTCCCGCTCTTTTGCTGTGTCGTGTGCTCTTAAACTTCCATAGAACTCCGCTCGTTTCATTCATGGTTCGAAATGTTCGTGTTCGAGAAACGAGCGGCAGAAAAGCTCCGCACCCAAGAAGAGGGAAAAGCTTGAACCACCATGCGTGCGGGCCCGAGCTGGCTGCCGGAGAGCAACAGGAGCCGTTCCGTGCCGGAAGAGAATGGTATGAAATAATTGAATTAATTTCACTGTACCTCCCGCGCTTGCCACCAGCTCCGATTGGCAACGGTGGATTACGTGCGGTCAGGGTGTTTTATTTCTGTTTTGCTGCTTCTCTTTAACGACAGCGAAGGCGACGACGCCGACCACGTCGAGCAGGGCGACAGCCATTAGAAATGTACGGGGCACCTGGCGTCTCCATCGGGCGGAAAATACTTCGAAGGTGGAGCGAAATTCTGGACGAAAACAATTTTTCATCGAAAATAACGCAAACTGTGTGTGTGTGCGTTGGAATGTTGCGCGCGGCGTGTCCGCAAATGCCGAAGAAGCCCGTGCCGCACCGTTTCCAATCGGACGTTGTGCTCGAGTGGGACATTAATTTAAAACGTAAGTAGGATTATGCTGATGAAAGATGACGTTGGCGTTGTTGCCATTAGTACGGGCTCCTCTTACGGCCACCGTCTGCCGTCTGTGCGATTCAGATAACCAATAATAAATGTGGGAGAAGGTGCTTAAGAACGCACTTGCCTGATCAATTTGTTTGATTGCTGTACTTCATGATTAGAGCAAGATGGGTTTGATTACATATTTTAATCTTCACGAACGAGATTTGTTGTTTTTCGTTACTTGCATATGCTTTAGGTAGTTGTAGCTTAGATTATTGTTGTAAATACAACCAATAAATAATCAGTTCTGTTGCCAGTATATCAGGATATAAATCCTCGTTTTATTACACAGTTTGAAAGCGTCAAAAAGACATAGTTAACTTTAATTATGTATCGAGGTATCAAATTTGACAAAAATATCAACTCCTAATAAGAAAATGCTCGTTGAACGAGAAAGCAAAACGTTGCAAAAGAATTGGTGCATTGCTCATTGCATAATGTTTACGTAAGAGATGTTTTTACAATGACAATCGCTTTATTACAGCCGCAGGATCGCAATATTTTATGATGCGTCCACACGAAGTTCCGGAATCGCGAACAAGCTGCGCTCCGTGAAGCTGCAAAAATCCTGAAATTCATTGTTTCACAACGCTTGTCGTTTGCCCTACAAGTAGTTTATTTAGTTCAAGTTCATCCAAAAGGAATCGCCACCAATTGTCCAGATAAAACGTAAACATTTGAAGAAGATCCTTTGAATCCTTCTTTTGGTCGACACTCACGTTATCTTCAAGGAAAAGCAAACGAGGACTAGGAAACGATTGCTAGCACGGATCTGAAACACACAATCAAATTCACATCGCAAGCTTTTCTCAAAAAAGGTACACCTTTTCGTGAAATTACGAAGCAGTAACAGGTTGGCTTTTTCTTTATAGTGACAGGATTTGGAGCGAAACTTAATGCACTAAAAATGCAACGATCAAATGCCATGCGGTTCACAATAAGTACGGGTCTGTTTATAGCATGTTTTATGTTTATTGCTACTTCTTTGTGTGTGAGCACGGAAGCTGTTGTTCCTGTTCCGGCTGGGCGGTGGTCCATTGTTGCGCATTAATGCCGGGCGGTTGAGCAATTGGTTGAAAAATTGCCATCGCTGGTTCGACGGGAAGTGAGGGAATTGCTTTTGACTTCACCGTTCGGTCAAGTGTTCCACCCGCTTCGGTTGCGGTCAGTTGATGTGCGAGGTTTGGTACGGCGGGAAATTGGGTGGCAACATTTGGAGACCGCAAACGGCACATTCGGTGCACAGCCAGCGTGAGAGCCAGCTCGAAAGGGAAGTTGGTGTGATGCTGCGTTAATTTGCTGATCAATTTCGATACTTCACACTTAGCTTTTACTTCCACGTGACGATTTCAGGAACGATCACCTCGTTGAGGAAAGTTTGATTAGTATTGGTTGAACAGCTGTCATAGATAATGTTCATCGTTTTGAGCATCTCGTCAAGTTGGAGCTTAAAAATAATCAATATTTGGAAGGATTGATGTGTGGTTTTACTTAGATAAGTCATTGAAATGATTAAAGAAAACATTACAACCATAACGTACACTTTAAATATCTATTAAATGCCTCCATTGCATCACAAAACACATGTGAAACCATTTATTACATTAGGTATCCATAAGATGAAAATAGGTATATAGGTATTAGGTATAAGATGAAAATACCTGCTAATGTATAATGTAAATCATGCATACTTACGTGTTATAGACAATTTAGTAGCAAACTTTAATAAAGCGAGTAACAAAACAAAAAGCAAAGCACACCGCCAGAAGCGTCACGGAACGCCTACGGACGTTCGGGGCATACTATTTGCACACGGCGTCCTTGAGGCATCCGTATTATTGGGAAATATTTGGGAAATCAAGCAAACCTCGGCCGGGCTTTCGGGACACGGGGCTTTCGGCGAAGATTTCTTGCAGGTGCACGGGAACTATTTTTAAGCTCGCGTTAATTAGCTGACAGCCGCTGCAGACCTGGATTACACAGCCATCCCGGGCTATCGGGATGCCTTGGGCAACCGTTTTGTGGGCAGCGTTTGTGCTCGTTTCGGGTACGATCGAGTTAAGCCAGCCAGCGATCGATTACGGACCGAAAACTCACCCGCTGCAGCTTCATCCTTCCGGGAGTCGAATTTATGCCCAGCTCATCCATATTTATCCACTCCACTATCGCGCAACCGGCGGTCGGTGGCGGCGTTTTGTCCTTCAGGCTGCCGTGGCGAACATTCTCGCACTTGCTGCAACCGTCCTTCGCGTGAGGTGATGTCGGTGTGTCGTCCGGCGAGACGTAACGACCACTTCGGGTTCGCATCCTGTGAAGTGAAATCAATAATGAACACACTTGAGCCTGGAGAAGCTTCCAGCAGGGGTTTCGTTGGTTTCCCGAGTGCCCCACGTCCTTCTGCCGGGGCCATTAATCTTCGACCTCCGGATGCCGGTCTTCGGGGCCGTGTATGTGTGTGAGCACGGAAGCTGTTGTTCCTGTTCCGGCTGGGCGGTGGTCCATTGTTGCGCATTAATGCCGGGCGGTTGAGCAATTGGTTGAAAAATTGCCATCGCTGGTTCGACGGGAAGTGAGGGAATTGCTTTTGACTTCACCGTTCGGTCAAGTGTTCCACCCGCTTCGGTTGCGGTCAGTTGATGTGCGAGGTTTGGTACGGCGGGAAATTGGGTGGCAACATTTGGAGACCGCAAACGGCACATTCGGTGCACAGCCAGCGTGAGAGCCAGCTCGAAAGGGAAGTTGGTGTGATGCTGCGTTAATTTGCTGATCAATTTCGATACTTCACACTTAGCTTTTACTTCCACGTGACGATTTCAGGAACGATCACCTCGTTGAGGAAAGTTTGATTAGTATTGGTTGAACAGCTGTCATAGATAATGTTCATCGTTTTGAGCATCTCGTCAAGTTGGAGCTTAAAAATAATCAATATTTGGAAGGATTGATGTGTGGTTTTACTTAGATAAGTCATTGAAATGATTAAAGAAAACATTACAACCATAACGTACACTTTAAATATCTATTAAATGCCTCCATTGCATCACAAAACACATGTGAAACCATTTATTACATTAGGTATCCATAAGATGAAAATAGGTATATAGGTATTAGGTATAAGATGAAAATACCTGCTAATGTATAATGTAAATCATGCATACTTACGTGTTATAGACAATTTAGTATGATACTAACACCTCATTAGATTAATTATCAATTTTTCTCAATTTTCTAAACAAATTTTACTTATACCTACTCAACACTTAGGCACCACTGTGGCACCTCTCTTACAAAACAATCAAGACAAGTTCGATAGGGTGCTCTGGCAAACAAACCAGACAAACACGGTCTCGAATAAACCGATTTGGTTTTGTATGGCATGTTCGATTCCCATCCTTGCTGTGTAAATCTTGGCAATAAATCCGTCACAAAACGTCGAAAAACTATTGTTCACAATCGCGCGGTGGTTCTTTTTAATAATTATGTAGTTTATATTACGTTAAAGTGTGGTAATTTAACAAAAATAACGAATGAAAGCAGTGGTTGTTATGATGCTACGGATGACATTTCACCCAGACAACCTATCGAACTTGTCTAGTTTGTTTGTTTTGTCCGAGAGGTGCCAGAGCGCTGCCTTATTTAAAGCTATATAAATAAATATTAAAAAAAAATAAGAAAAAAATAATAACAATCTTTTAAGTTATTTTTTAACTTTTTTATATTTTTAATATTTTTATCAGTTATTAGTATTTTTAAAATCTCTACCATTGATTATAATATGCTCTCCAGAGTGTAGCGAAATATTCACACTTACTAAAATAGAATTCGATATATCAAACCTTAACGATTTGGAGCGAAACTTAATGCACTAAAAATGCAACGATCAAATGCCATGCGGTTCACAATAAGTACGGGTCTGTTTATAGCATGTTTTATGTTTATTGCTACTTCTTTACCGCCCGCTAATAAAGGCATATTGCTGACGTGAAACAGGTGTCTGTTTGAGTGGATCACCGGTGTCGGCGCTGTCTGTCACACCGACCGGTTCCATAAATATTAAATTCAAACCAAGTAAAAGTCATCCCCGGCATGGTGCGCTTGGAAATACTTTCGAAAAGTTATTTATCTACCTTCCGCGCGTTGGAATTTCGCGAGAGCCTGACGTGAAAATGAAAACTAGGTGTAGGGCAGAACAACAAAACACTCGCACAATCCTAGAGAAAACGTGCCCTGACCGTCTAGCCTTCGGAGCGAAAACTTGAAATTGTTTCCATTACCCAGAAAGCCGGGCAAAGCCGAACCGAACACCGGAGCTCGTCCCAGGCAAACTTTAATAAAGCGAGTAACAAAACAAAAAGCAAAGCACACCGCCAGAAGCGTCACGGAACGCCTACGGACGTTCGGCTATTTGCACACGGCGTCCTTGAGGCATCCGTATTATTGGGAAATATTTGGGAAATCAAGCAAACCTCGGCCGGGCTTTCGGGACACGGGGCTTTCGGCGAAGATTTCTTGCAGGTGCACGGGAACTATTTTTAAGCTCGCGTTAATTAGCTGACAGCCGCTGCAGACCTGGATTACACAGCCATCCCGGGCTATCGGGATGCCTTGGGCAACCGTTTTGTGGGCAGCGTTTGTGCTCGTTTCGGGTACGATCGAGTTAAGCCAGCCAGCGATCGATTACGGACCGAAAACTCACCCGCTGCAGCTTCATCCTTCCGGGAGTCGAATTTATGCCCAGCTCATCCATATTTATCCACTCCACTATCGCGCAACCGGCGGTCGGTGGCGGCGTTTTGGCGTGTCCGCAAATGCCGAAGAAGCCCGTGCCGCACCGTTTCCAATCGGACGTTGTGCTCGAGTGGGACATTAATTTAAAACGTAAGTAGGATTATGCTGATGAAAGATGACGTTGGCGTTGTTGCCATTAGTACGGGCTCCTCTTACGGCCACCGTCTGCCGTCTGTGCGATTCAGATAACCAATAATAAATGTGGGAGAAGGTGCTTAAGAACGCACTTGCCTGATCAATTTGTTTGATTGCTGTACTTCATGATTAGAGCAAGATGGGTTTGATTACATATTTTAATCTTCACGAACGAGATTTGTTGTTTTTCGTTACTTGCATATGCTTTAGGTAGTTGTAGCTTAGATTATTGTTGTAAATACAACCAATAAATAATCAGTTCTGTTGCCAGTATATCAGGATATAAATCCTCGTTTTATTACACAGTTTGAAAGCGTCAAAAAGACATAGTTAACTTCAATTATGTATCGAGGTATCAAATTTGACAAAAATATCAACTCCTAATAAGAAAATGCTCGTTGAACGAGAAAGCAAAACGTTGCAAAAGAATTGGTGCATTGCTCATTGCATAATGTTTACGTAAGAGATGTTTTTACAATGACAATCGCTTTATTACAGCCGCAGGATCGCAATATTTTATGATGCGTCCACACGAAGTTCCGGAATCGCGAACAAGCTGCGCTCCGTGAAGCTGCAAAAATCCTGAAATTCATTGTTTCACAACGCTTGTCGTTTGCCCTACAAGTAGATTATTTAGTTCAAGTTTATCCAAACGAATCGCCACCAACTGTCCAGATTAAACGTAAACATTTGAAGAAGATCCTTTGAATCCTTCTTTTGGTCGACACTCACGTTATCTTCAAGGAAAAGCAAACGAGGTCTAGGAAACGATTGCTAGCACGAATCTGAAACACACAATCAAATTAACATCGCAAGCTTTTCTCAAAAAAGGTAAACCTTTTCGTTAAATAACGAAACAGTAACAGGTTGGCTTATTCTTTATAGTGGCAAGATTTGGAGCGAAACTTAATGCACTAAAAATGCAACGATCAAATGCCATGCGGTTCACAATAAGTACGGGTCTGTTTATAGCATGTTTTATGTTTATTGCTACTTCTTTACCACCCGCTAATAAAGGCATATTGCTGACGTGAAACAGGTGTCTGTTTGAGTGGATCACCGGTGTCGGCGCTGTCATAGGTATTAGGTATAAGATGAAAATACCTGCTAATGTATAATGTAAATCATGCATACTTACGTGTTATAGACAATTTAGTATGATACTAACACCTCATTAGATTAATTATCAATTTTTCTCAATTTTCTAAACAAATTTTACTTATACCTACTCAACACTTAGGCACCACTCTGGCACCTCTCGAACAAAACAAACAAGACAAGTTCGATAGGGTGCTCTGGCAAACAAACCAGACAAACACGGTCTCGAATAAACCGATTTGGTTTTGTATGGCATGTTCGATTCCCATCCTTGCTGTGTAAATCTTGGCAATAAATCCGTCACAAAACGTCGAAAAACTATTGTTCACAATCGCGCGGTGGTTCTTTTTAATAATTATGTAGTTTATATTACGTTAAAGTGTGGTAATTTAACAAAAATAACGAATGAAAGCAGTGGTTGTTATGATGCTACGGATGACATTTCAGCCAGACAACCTATCGAACTTGTCTAGTTTGTTTGTTTTGTCCGAGAGGTGCCAGAGCGCTGCCTTATTTAAAGCTATATAAATAAATATTAAAAAAAAATAAGAAAAAAATAATAACAATCTTTTAAGTTATTTTTTAACTTTTTTATATTTTTAATATTTTTATCAGTTATTAGTATTTTTAAAATCTCTACCATTGATTATAATATGCTCTCCAGAGTGTAGCGAAATATTCACACTTACTAAAATTGAAATCGATGTATCAAACCTTAACCGACGAGTGATTGAAAACGAACCTTATTTTAGAAACAAATCCGTAGCAGGTACCTGGATAAGTAATGTCTCAATCATCCCAACGTGTTGGCATGGAATTTCGTACTACCATTGGCTCGTCGACAAATTGAAGCTCATCGTCATGACCCGGTAGGGGAACAAACCGTTCCCAAATCCATGGCAACCAACCTTTGTAACATTATTTTTGTCTTGCACAATCAAAAAAAGGTCCCCCGAGTATTTCGAGCTTTCGGGTTGTGCTTTCCCGGAAACGAACGCTGACACTGGCGCTCTATACCGGAGGAAAGGTTTAGAGAATTAATGCATTCGCCAGATTGATTTTTAGGCTGTTTCGATGTAGCACCGGCGTGTGAGTGTAGTTGAAGTCCTTTGAAGGCTGCAACTCGGGATAATGTGGCGTTCTTAAAGCGTCTAAGCTGAAACGACATATCCATAAACATCCGTCTTCTCGCAGCGCGCTACGAGAAACATGCTTATGCTTGTTGCTTCGTAATCAAAGGCTCCCGTTTTGTGGCGCACGATGATGGATGGGCAACGTTCGCGAGCACCCTAAACAACAATGAAGGAAAGTAATATCCACATAATCCTCGTTCAACTGCACCACACACGCACACAGACACACCAGCTCGCACGGAACTTAAAGCTTTCACTTCAATCCATTCCGCGCCATTCTTCATTCCATTGGAAAACCCTGGGCGCCCGTGTGTTGGGCCGCCCCCATCGTTCGGGTGCGGGTGTGAAATATTACCAGCCCATCGTTCACCGGCAAAAGCTCTCGGCGCTGCCCTATGCCTGTCCCGTGCCTGGCCCGGTTATGAGCCGTTCTTAGCTTCATTTTCCAGTGCATTTTTTTCGCGCTCGTTCTCTCCTCGAAACACGGCCAAAACTAAAGCATCATAAAAAGATAATACAAGACACATGCAAGACATTATTGTCTGGGTCGGTTCGGCTTTTCGGGTCGCTTGTAGTAACACGAGCGGAGCTTTTTCGTCCGTGCTTGAGCCATTTTTATTATTTCCGCCAACGTCAGCACGACCGTGGGAGGAATATGATAATCATCCCGAAGCGATGGTGACGTACGCCTTTCGGGGAACGCGTGGTGGGCGGGGGGGTGACACGGAAAAGGGAACAATGCGATAAAATATGCCACTCCGGACACGCCTCGTCCCTCGTTCGTGTTCCCGGCGATCGTTCGTGCAGAAGTCACGAAGGAACCGATATCCTTCGTTCGCAGCCCCGGACGTGGGAACTAATACTTTTCACCCTAATGACGATGGGCGAAAGTGTGGCCCGTGCTGCGGCTGAGTAGGTGCTCGAATGAAGCGGTAATTTAATTTAAATTTTCATCTCACTTTTCCGCACCACCGTAGGACGCTTAAAGCGCCACTAAGGATCGTGATAAATGCGCCACGCACGGGGCATCCGGTCCTGTTACTGTTCACCGCGCTGCTAACGAGCGGCTGGCCGCATTCTCGGTGCCGTTGACACCTGCGAAAGTGATCCAAATCTGCACTCCCGTCGCAATGGACACCATACCGGGCGCCGGGACGCGTGTCGCGAAGCCTCGCGCGTCACTCGCCGTTTAATATGTGTGTCACAGCACTTATGGTGCTTTCTTTGGCTGTCGCTCGCTCGCTCGTTTCGAAGGGATGAACTCTCTGTGGTGTGATGTGCGTTTCTTTCGTTTTTGCTCCCAGAACAAAGCACAAGCGTCTGTCACATTCCGGGCGTTCCCTTTTCGCGTTCATGTCATCACGTCCCATCACGACTCAACCCCACCGCTCGGGCTTTTCGTTGACGTGGAAGAATGTGGAAAACTTTCCACGGATGTGCGGCATGGACGACCGGAGAGGAGTGAGTTGCAAAAGAAATCTTCACCGGGCCGGTGAATCGACAACGACAAATTCGTCGCGCCCGTTACCGTCCCGGGATCGTTATCGCAAGCTCTCGTTATCGCAAAGCGCCGCCATCGA
>KZ072565.1:131637-145895 GCA_002091845.1 Anopheles cracens
CTGCAAGCGATTGATGCCGGAGACGCGCCCGTCGCGTCAAGTGCACATTCTTTCAGCTTTCCGCACTGGAAACATCTTTATTTGGAAAACTTTAGCTGTTTCGTGGTGTTCGTGGTGGCGCTCTTTGCCGCTCGCTTAAAGCATCGTTCGCGTGCACGCGTTTCGGCTATCAAGTTGCACTCGCCTGCTCGGTCTGCTGGATGCTTCCACGATTGCGAGCCTGGGGGGCCAGCAGCACGTGCTGTAAAATTATCACAAACCATTTCCGTGCGGTTATCGGATCGCTTACGCGCACTCGTACCGGTTGCGGACTCGCGTGAGTGACGCTTGAGCTCGACGACAACGGGGCGGAGGCTCTCGACATACACTTACTCTCGCACACATAGTTAGACAAACATACAGTGGCACAATATGATAGTTCAGTACTGCTTAACGGTAAGGGTGTTTAGTATAAGAAACATCATAAAAACAGCGAGAAATAAATACACTGATGATCCATGCTACATTCGCAAACGTTTCGCAAACGGCCATGATATAGTAACATATAGTAATGGCGGGCCCGTCCATATCTTTGCTCGCTTCCTCTTCTCACGACAGGTTTCACTACAGGTACGCATGCCGAAATCGGTGCTCTATTGCATCATCGCTCGCTTAAACCACCTTCCGAGCCGTCCGGTGCGTGGAGGCGTTGGACGGTGGTAGTCGACCTATCTTGAACACGCCGAAGAACGTCTTCTCCGAGTACATGATGTGGTTGCGGCTGTGATCGATGTCCTCGACGTGGATCCGTGTGTCCGGGCTCGCGATTTCGGCGATGCCCGCCGTAAAGCAGGCGTTCGTGTTTTCGCCCTGGGCGTGCACGGTGCAGGAGATGTGCTTCTGGCCGCCGACCATCACCTTGAACCCGTTCATGCCGTGCACGTTGTCGTAGGTGACCTGAAGGGGAGACGGAAAATTGCGGTTGAAACAAACAAACAGTATCGCGAGCGTGAAGAAGCACAGCGAAAGGTAATGTCACAAACAGGTGCTACACTGCATTATTTTCCGCATCGGCTGTGGAGCAGGATTGTTTCACTCAGGTGATTCGGCGCCTAAATGTATGCAATGCAATTCATTCGTCGATTGATGATTTCTAAACGGTAGTAACTTGCTAACAATGTGCTAATAATCGGTGTTGTAGTGCCGATTGCATAGTTTTTCACTAATTAATATAATTTACTGCATGACTCCTGTAAGTATTCCATTCTAGTAGGGTTAAGAATTTTTGAAAACATGGAAAAGGCTAACAGCTCACCTCGAACTGATAATTGTAACATGAATTGCATACCTTTAGGCGCATAGTCATTCGGGACATGATCCTGCGATACAGAAGTGCGTTGAAGTGTACAAATATGACTTAGTATATCAAACAGGTTCGTTCGCATTTCATATATTGTGAGCTGATTTGGTATCAAACTGAATGCGAACATTCTAAGGAAAGTTATATAACTATTCTAGGTTGTATATAACGTTAGAATGCCAAATTTTTGGACGTATTTAAAATTTAGATTGATTGATGATGAAATCCAAGCTCTAGTTCATTTAGTCATTTGAGAGGTACAATTTTGGATTAGCTGTGAAACGATGTCTCCAACGAGCTAGTTTACTTTTAGCAAAGATTGACGATAACCAGAGACATTAATCGAAGACAATCGTGTTATAGACGAAGGATAACTAGTTTTTTAGGATAGATCAATCGTGTTGGAATATGAACAAGTTTATTTGATATGAATTGGAGCAAACTACTTATTGCTGTAACAATATTAGCTATATAATTGTAAAGGGCTTTCAAAATGGTTAAAATATTTCAGAAATACTGCTAAACACTATGCAGAATTAAAGTTTCTTCGAAGCGTTCAATATAGGTCTTTCAATATAGGGATTTTTTAAAAGTCAACTTCTGTCCAACACTTGTGTATCTAATGCACCATTTCCAATTTAACCAGTTTGAAGTTCCAAATCTATTCCGATGTCAGCATCAGACACAGACTCATGGAAATATTTCACAGAAATGAAATAACATTCACATGGCCCACAGTACTAACGTACGCGAGAATGCAATTTAAGCATTCTCGGAACAAAATATCCAAGCTGTGATGTACATCCAACAACGGAAATAACGCCTCTTCTACGTCTCACTTGCCGATAACTTTCTCCGGCTTCGGCCCCGTACAATTGGCACGAGCCATTCGTCCGAACCTTTGGGAATAGAAATTCTTGGAAAAAATCGTCATCAATAATCCACATCTCGTATATGGTCTCGAGGTCGATGCCCTCCTCCCTCTAACCTAGCAACCACCTGCGGAACGGTTCCCACATCCAGCGCTCCATCATTGTCGACTCACCTGCGCGTAGACGTAGTACAGACCGGGCTCGCGGATCGTGAGCTCCTCGCCATCGAAACTGAACGTACGGGAAGCTATCGCCTGCTTGCTGGCGTTGTCCTTCGTCACCCAGTCGCGATGGCGCGTGTTCCGGTGCACTCCGTTCGGGCTGTGCTTCACCAGATGCACACCCTTGGCCACGGGTTCGCCCGCTTGGTGGGAGGCTCCCGCCTTGCGATGGCGCAGACGGACGCGCGATTCCGGCGCCATTACGATCTCCTGTCGTGCGGCGGTGAGGTAAAAAAGAGCAAACAAGGGTGAGAGTTAGAACGCGCAACATTGTAACGCCATTCCGAGGGCGCTGAAACTGATCCGCTGCTAACCTTCTGCGTGCCCGGGTTGCCAACCACCTTGGGAAATCTCTGCGTCTGCTGGAGTCTCTCTCGCATGTTTTCCCCACCGGTCGCCTGTACGCGGCTCATTCGGTTCAATATTTGTGCCGGCGGTTTCGTCGGATTGCCAGCGCTCAGCTAAGGGTTACAGGGGAAATAAGTGACGTTATCAGTGACAGTGCAAATAAGCTACAGAAAAGGTTGCGAACCAACGCTCTGCAGAGCATGATAGGATATTGAAAAGGATGATATTGTGTATATTGTTTTTTTTTTTACTACATATGTACAGGGCTGTTGCGCCAGAGAAGATGGTACCAAGGGACAACCAGATGCTTCAAAGAAGCGGATAAGTACTGGGTAGTTTTTTTTCCTCTATTTTGGAAATCGTTATTGTCCCTTAATGTAGGAATTCATATATATATTTCTCTACATTCCAAAAGAATTTCAAAGAGCTCAGTATATCAACGCAGTGAATCATCATGTCAGGAGAAGTTAAAGTTACGATACTAATTGCTGGCAGTTTATTCAGTGCAACCGAACAAACTATTCAGAAGCGTTAACATGGGCATTAAAAATTAAAAAGGTCAAACAACCGAAACTTGGTTTTTATTCAAAACAGAGCAAAGTTATCTCAAAGGTTGAGACACACAGAAGTTTCAAGGTTGTCCAAAATTTACTAGACATGATCTGCCCGTTCTTGCTTGACTTCTCAGTACAAGATGTTTCCACAGAAAAAAGTTGATTTAATGTATTATTCAATAATTGATTCAATATTAATCTCTTGATTTTACAGCGTTTTTGGTGCGTGTCTGCTGAATATCGACTACAATAATATGGCAATTACATGCGGATTTAAAGCTGACCTGATTGGACGAAAGCATTTACTAAAGCTAGCCTCTTAAGTTACAAAAAAGGAAAGCTACGATTTGTAGGAGTGAAACACATTTGGGCAGGGGTTTTGATAATCATTCAATTAATGAACTGGTTAAATAAACCGTTGATTAAACTTGTGCTGTGTAGGTTGCACTTCTTTTAGGTGCTAATTCGCTTCATCAGCCTGCAGGTATGCAAAATGCACTACAAACCGATGCAGTATTGAATTATAAACAATTTGTACAGGAAACTCTGCAATACAAACACACATTTACCTCGTTACGCGACTGGTGCTTTACACTAGAATGGGAACCATACGACACGGGCATCGGAGTGGTGCTGTGATGTTCTCTCGAAGCGTGCATCCCATGCTGGTATGGTCTGATGCTGATCGAACCGTACGACTGTTGCTGTTGCGAAGTTGTGTGAGATTTACTGCGGAAAACAATAGCAAAAAAGCAATGTCCAACATCAGACAATGTACCGGCCGGAAACACTCGAAACCACTGGCTCCGTCCTCCCGACATACCGATTTTCGACGTCCCACCGGAACATCTCACCCGAGGTCGGTGGTGTGACCGACTCTACCGGCCGTTGACGCAGCTGCTCGAAGATCCGGTGCGGTTGCCGGCTCCGGTTCCGCCTCGGGACGTACGGTTCGTCGACGATCGGCACACCCTGCCGAGTGACACCGGAAATGGAACGTGCCCGCCGCTTGCCGCTCACCGGCACGGTTGCCGACACGCTCATGTCCACGCCGTCGTCGAAGTTAATATCATCATCGGTGCCGTCATCGTCAACGTCGTCCTCGGTTACCTCCCTCAAATCCTCGATGCCAAGGTTGTCCTCCGCCTCCTCGTCCTCGTTCTCCAGCTGCCCGTCCTCCTCGTCTTCTCCGGGCATACCGCTGCTGGCCAGCCCACTGTCCAGCAGCTCGCTCGTTTCCTGCTCCCGCAGTCCACGGTCGTCAGACACATCCGGATCCAGGTCCGATTCGTACGCGTACTCATCCGGACTGTCGAACAACTCGTTTTCGAACTGGAAGGAAACGGACACGGTAAGTGGTCGCGGTGAAATAAAATAAACGAATTATACGAAACACAGCGAGCACAGTGAGCGAAGGCTAAACGCTCATCGGAGCCGCGGACGACCCTCTCGATCTCATTAAATCTCAACCTCTTCGAGCTGGGACCATTTCGGTTGACTTCATTAAAAGTTTATCTATGCGCTCTTGACCACCGCAGTGATATCTGAACCTTTCGGTTTTGCTGCCCTTACGTGGTTGGGGCTATAAGGGTTCAGTACTGTCGAGAGCTTTATGGCTAGGATATCTGCTTTTTCTCGTTTTTATGTGTACTGAACGCCAAGTCGATGAATTGAAGGAAGATTATGTGTTGCGTAGGATTAGAATTAGCAATTTGAGCGTCTGAGATAATTGATATCAAAACATCTTCCTGGATCTGAATTAGGAATTAGGATCTGGGTGAAGGTTCAGTAAATTTCGGAGTAACTCTAGAAATGATAAAGCTGGAATATTGTATATCAAGTCTTACCGTTGGCTGTGAAATCGCCCTTCAAAGAGATTTGCTTATTAAAAGCAAAACATAATCCTTCATATTCAAAAACACATCGTTCTTCGGTTGCAGGTATTAATTCGATAAGACAGAGTTACTTCTGTTCTACGAAGTTTAGCGTTCATTCTGTTGCGTCGTCCATGTCCATGCAGGATACTCTGATTTACCCAAGAAGTTGAAGAAGTCTATCACTGGTGTAAAATTGTTTACGTTTCCTTTAAATTTTGTATTATTGTTTATCATCTTAATTCGAATTTCTTCTCTGATTTTGCGAACTAACATACACGTCATGAAATGGTCAACAGTATAAGATACTTATTCAAAATCATAATGGGTTACAATACAATAAATTTCAACCGAGAATTAAAGTTTAAGTTATAACACAACATACACATATCAACAAAGTTGAACAATCGAATGTTTCAACAAAATCATCTTGCGAAAATATAATTTCATATAAATTTAACGATAAAAAGCTTCCAGTTTAACACATTTTTTGACATTTCAGGAAGAGCTTCTGAAAAGTTCTGAAACAGATTAAACTCATAGTACGTGTTGTTATTGCCAGATCCTTCAATGCTGAGCCACTGATAACTCTGATTTATAAACTAATTTAAACTAAATTATTCGTCGTACCTTACAAAGGTGATAAAAATAATTAAAAACAATAAATGGATAAAACATCAAATAAGTAGATCAATATAATGACATGAAATTTCTTGGTATATGTTAAATTAGCCATTTAAACAGTGGCTCCGTAATAAAAACAATATGGATTAGTGTTATAGAACTGATACAATTCAAACTGTAAACACAGTTGACAACACATCTTGCGAAATTCTGGACTGTTTAGTGAATATTTCAAATAGTTTCTTTAGAACTATCTCCGACAGGCCAACGTAAAATCTGTGCGTCGTTGCACATGGTTAAAATATGCTCGCGATAATTCAATAAATTATCAGCGCCTAATCAAAAACACCTTTTGCGCGTTTGCCGTGTGTTTATTTATACTCCCGAAAGCTCGATTACGCCCGGTTTTAATAAATAACGTCCGCCACTGTCTGTCTAGCGATGGATGGGAAATATTTCGAGATTTTAACACCGTCATCAATCTTCCAACGCATTTCGGTGTTTGAAAAACAAATCCCGCACCTTTCGGGTGCCGTTCGTGCCACACCGTAATTCAAGGTGGAGAATCCCGTACGCAGGCGGCCTTCCACCCGACACATGTGCCCATTGACGATACCTTGATGGCTATTATATTTGGTGAGGGCATTTCGCCCTCGGAAGATCCCGCTCGGGCCGCTTTCTTTCCGTTCCGATGGCGGGCGTTTGTACATCATGCGAAAGCGTACATCACTCGACGATGGCGGCAAATATGCGTACATATGTTAGCGTGTCGTGATAAATGACACACTCGACATTAATTCACTCCGAAAGTCCAATTTTTCGCGTTTTTCATAAACAGCCCGATCGAAACGGTTTGGATTGGGGTGAGAGAAGGACGAACATACATTCGCACCGTGCCGGTCCACCCACGCCGGCAGCATTAATCATGTGCAAATGATGATCGCGGTGCAAATTATAAACGGTTTCGAAAAGCAGTTGTGCGACACTGGGAAGGCTGTCGCATCCCGTGCCGGTGGACGCATCTGCGTCATTGGTCAGAGTCGAAACGAACCGCTCGTGTCATTGCCTCCATCGATACCATAGATCGGAACACTACAAAGACGACCTGAGTTGATGGGCTGGCCTGCACTGCAAGGGGGAAACTGTGTGACCTGTTGCTAAAAATACGCCAAAACTTTGCATCCGTGCTTTGAACGGGGACACACGGGTGTCCCGTGTGTTCCAGCGAATTCCATCTGCCGACCATTCCCCCGACCTGCCCGATACGCTTCGCCCGAAAACCCGCTGACCCAAAATTCTCATGCTGCCGCGAACTCTGCACGCGTGACCAAAAATGTGCTCGCTGTTTTGAGCCAAACTTCCAGGGCGCACTCCACGGTGGACAACGGCCGGCTCAGGACCGTCGGACCCGGGCACCAAATTAACCGCATGGGATGGTTTTGGCCGGTCGTAAATAAAGAATTCCGTGCCCGGGAACTGGATGTATTTTTATGCCCGGCGTGCGAGTACGATAGGGGTAGGGTATATCCGTACATGTGGCGACTGGCGCCAGTTTGAGTAGAAACCGATCTGGATCACTCGAGAACGCGTCGAAGAGGCGGGGGATGTTGGTGTAGTTTTTTCTTCTTTTATTATGCTTTTAGGCGTTTTGCACGCAACGGATATGTTGTGCTTGTTGTGCGATAGCAGATGGCACTTTTGATCTGGAATGGAATGTTAATTGGCAGTACTGGTTGGGTTGGTGCCGTAGCGGAAGAAAGTGATACTGAAGCAACAAACCAGTAACATGTTTTGCAAAGGAAATGCTTCGAAAAGACGCTCCAAAGTACGATTAATCAATTTAGTATCAGGCCTATAAATAAGTTTTGACGGTTTTTATGCATGCGTCGTTTACTTAACATTTTTACTTTGGTAAAATCTGGCAGCACTGTTATTTTGAAGTGTCATATTCAGGCTATGTTTTCCCCTAGCTGTCATTTTTCTGAAGTGTTAACACAGTGGTTTCGGAAGACGAACAAAACAAAGAAGAAGAAGCCCCCAACGCGCTTCAAACACCAGCGTCCATGACCATCAATTTTACCGGTTATTTCTCGGCCGGCGAAAGAAACGGACGAAAAACTAAAACACACTCATTGACCAACGTCAACAACTTCCATCGGCGTACAACAGTTTTAAAAATAAGACATCAAATTTCAGCTCCCGCTTCGTTCGGTCCTTCCATAAGCGCATTAAAAGAGACGCGAATTTGACCGGCGGCGGCGGCGGCGGCGGCGGCATCGGCGGCGGCAGCGGCAGACGATAAATCTTTCCGTTTAATGTTTTGCGTCGCTGTCACGGGCGTCTTCGTCTTCGGGGCACACGGGACTCGATTCGGAAGCGTGAGCGGATGTCGCTGGGTTTTCCGTCTTTTCTTTCGGTTCCGAAGTAAGTTCTGTTCAGGTCGTGGCCAGAAATCGTCTTTGCAGGCATTCCGAACCGATAGGCAACGGTTTGTGACGTTCCATTCGTGAGTCTACGGTGTCTTACACGCGAATGCAGCCGCACCAGGCTTCGATTGTGGTCTCACACACCGTCACGATCACCTAATTGTTCGGTTAAGTAGATCGCGACCTCAGCGTCCGATTTGTGGTCGGGCCCATGCGGTGTTCCCTGTGGTCAACTGCCCTGCCCCGTGCTAACACGTTAAACGCCCATGTGTTGCTGTTTTGGGTGGGTTTCAAATTTGTTTACGAATCGTTACGTGTCACCCGAGTGGCGCCTCGGCACGTTATTTATGTGTGAGCGGGTCATGAAGCGTACAGCGCCCTGCGGAACTCCTCCTCACTTCGGTTTGCAACCGATGCACATGGCCGGCCCCCGTGCCGGTTGGGAGTGTCTTTATCACCACCTAACCGTGGAGGGCATTTGCTTTGCTCTTTTCAACGAGCACGCCCTGTACGCAGCGTGCAGCGTGAGATCAATTAAATTAAATTGTTTAATTTAATTTAATATCGTTGAAACATTCACTCCATTTCTCCTCTCGGGAGCGACTCAGCGCGACTTCACTCGCTGTCGATCGAAGGTGGATCACCGCACTCACGGCTCTAGACCATCTGCTCTAGAAGAGGGGAATGATCTTTCTTCGGTATCGTTCGCTCGCATCGCTAGTTGAAGATAAAAATAGCCACAAATCATTCATAATTCCCTGCCGACTCGCTCGTACGCGCACGTTGAGTGGATATAAATAAACATCAATAAAATGTTCCCGTCCCGGCTAGATGTAAGCTATGAGAACGGCTCTCCGTGGCAAACATGATAAACAGCCTTCCGAGGTGCGCCAATAGGATAGGATTGAAAATAGAACCCCTTCTCCCTGGTCCGATCGGACTTTGATGGGTTTGTTAATTTAATTTAATATCGTTGAAACATTCACTCCATTTCTCCTCTCGGGAGCGACTCAGCGCGACTTCACTCGCTGTCGATCGAAGGTGGATCACCGCACTCACGGCTCTAGACCATCTGCTCTAGAAGAGGGGAATGATCTTTCTTCGGTATCGTTCGCTCGCATCGCTAGTTGAAGATAAAAATAGCCACAAATCATTCATAATTCCCTGCCGACTCGCTCGTACGCGCACGTTGAGTGGATATAAATAAACATCAATAAAATGTTCCCGTCCCGGCTAGATGTAAGCTATGAGAACGGCTCTCCGTGGCAAACATGATAAACAGCCTTCCGAGGTGCGCCAATAGGATAGGATTGAAAATAGAACCCCTTCTCCCTGGTCCGATCGGACTTTGATGGGTTTGTTTACAAGCAACCTGCATCTCGCCCTGCTTCTCGTCGATCGGTATGAAAGATCGGCTGGAAAGGAGAATGTTTTCGTTGTTCGTCGGACGTGGATAGCGTCAGATCGCTTTCGATAGTTCCGCTGTTTATTGTGCCCGGTTCCCGGCCGTCTTTGAGTGATAATTACCAGAGAAACGCTCGGGTAATCTAATTCCAATCGCCCCTATTTGGCGTTCCACACTATGGAAGCAGTCGCGTGTCAATAGGTTCACGCCTTGCCGTCCCTATCTTGTCGATTTGATCGACCAGCAGCATTCAAGAGCAAGGTTCGGCGCGTCACGCCACGACCGCCAGCCTCTGGGAAGGCGCCAAAGTTTGGCGGTCGCGCTTATTGTGGCGTATTCTTCTGTCCGCCGATTAGGGCGACGCAGACGGCACCAGGCGACATGGGAAGCGTTATGAATCGGGATGCTGGGCGAGATTTATTATTCCCCGCCGCCACGTTCGGGTGGCCATATTTGGCGCTACAGACACCACTGACCTATAGAGCGTGCGGCGCATGCTGTGGACCTAGGAACACAACTAGCCCCGCGATTCGAATCATAAGCCACAGCTCACGTGCCACTGCTTTGTGTTGTGGAACGCTTTGGTCCACGGATCTCGACCTTCGCAAGAATAATAACCGTCTCGAGGTTTAGGATTATGGCTTACTTCTCTTCGGTTTTTCAATTTAGGAATCCGTTTGTAAAGACATTCAAAGAAGCGACATTCTGATGGATAAATGTATGTCCTCAAAGAACTATGACTATGAAAAACTGTGAAAGTATTTCTAGAATATTAGTTATAAATATTGAGGAATTTGTAAAGGACCCTATGATATGAAAGATGAGATAAAAGCAATGATACCAGAACTACTATTTCATATGAAATTCAATATAATATTGCAATTTAGATATTGAAAAAATCTCCTACTGACAAACACTCTGTGAATTCCTAGTAAATCCTAATTTGTGTACTAATATTATACTAATAAGATAAGCAAGTAAATCGATTTTAGAGTAATAATCAAGCTTGTCGTAGCATTTATTACTGATGAATCCACAATCTTGACCCAAATAAGCCTTACAGCACTCGAGTGCAATCTACTCCACAAAATGCCTTGTTTATGAACCTTTAAAAACCCTTCATCAGGGTTATTTGTTAGGCTTGGATATAGCGCGCATAGAACAGAAACATTGAACATCTTCCTAGATCCGTTTGCATAATAAAAATAAAACATTCGTTATAGCTACAACATCCTCTAAGCGATTGCAATTAAACCCAATTTCGCACCCAGCCATGCGCCATATAAATGTCGAAATAAAGATCAAATTAGTCAGGCGTTGATGAGACAGAAGACGGCAACTAGCCAACTGTCAGGCCCTTCCCGTCCGACACAAACACACAAGCCACAAACACAAGGCTGATGAGCACAAGCCGGCAGAACGTTCTTACTGTAGGTGCCACTCGAGGCGCCTGTTTGCGGTTCATTATTCGGTTCGCTCGGCTCGGAGTGGCACTGTTTGTGCCGTGCTCAGATTGGAACCTCAGCGATAAGCCCAGGCCGGGGCCGACCACAAACGAACTGTCAATACCGACAATCAACAAACGGCGTCCCCGGTCCCGGGTGTCCCCAGTCAGTGTTGCGAGGTCCGGTCGGCGAAAAGGTCGGCGTATTGACCAGCCGGCGCCCGGCACTGTTCGCTTGTTGTTGAGGCGTTGCAAACGGGCATCACACAGTTCCAGGCCTCTCCAATGTCCGAATGACGGCGTGCTCAGTGCAGCGTGCAGCGGGCAAGGGTAATTTAGATTATCTGGAAACAGTGTTGCTAGAGTGCTGTTCGGAACGGCATCCAGACGGGAATCGATCGTATAAAACGTTTACGGGGGCCACACTTGGCATGCACGATAGTCCAGAAATGAGTAACGCATTCGAGCCAAAGCGAGAAAAAACAGGTTATTTTCATTCATTAAATCCTCTTCTGAGGGGACAAACTGAGATTAATACCATCCTGTGGATTAATTTATGATGTAAACACTTCCACTCGCACGGTCCACAGCTGAACCGACGGTTGCAACCGCGCGCAGCAATAAAACCCTCTGCAGCTCGGGGTGTTCCGAGTGGTCAAAGTCAAGGACAAACCCAGCGCGACGCTCGCTTGGTGACGCAAATCGGTGCGTGGGCCGTTCGGTACGGAGCGAGCGATTTCGGTACGATACAAGGTGCACCACGAGAAAGAAGAGTGTTTTCCATTTCGGCACCATTAAGCCTGACGTTCGCGAGGATGGCCGGGTGGTCGCTTGTAGCTCGTTATTTGGGAAAATAGCAACACGACCGCCTGATCGACAGCTTCGACAAGGTAGCAGGCAGCAGAAAGGAAACATTTAGCACACTGTATGGAAATTCTACCCCTGGTGCTCTCCTCTTCATCTCCTACTCCTTTCACCGACACCGAAAGAGCTCCTACGGTGGAAGAAAACGCAATAAGGTGCAGTGAAACCCGTACTCCCGTACTCCAGGGACCAGAAATAGATCTGCACGAAGGAATTGTTTCGTGCAAACGGGCGATGCACTTTGCATCACCACCACCAACACCACCACCAACTATCGAGTTTCCAATTGGCTGTTAGTATTTGTTTGCCGGGGGTTTGCCGCACAGCGAAGCCGCACACAAAAGGGATTTAAATGGGGCTTTAATTAGCCCCGTGCACACGGGTACAGCTTGCGCCATATTCGCGAACGAAACTGAATGTCAACCGTTTTGCCACTGCCACGTGTTTTAAATAAACTAAAACAACAGAAACTACAAATTCCACCCCGGAAACGGTGGCATGGAAAAGGGCTGCGTTGGCTGGTAATTGATGTGTTGTTTAAAGATGGAAGAAAAACAACCTGAAATGAGCTACTAATTGAGCAGCTGGGCGACTATTTGTGCGGTTGTAGTTTTTAATCTCGCTCGATGGTTTTGTCATTTGTAAATGTTTTCATTCCGTGTTTTCCCCTCTTTCTTGTTGTTTTTAAAAACATGATGCTCGTAATAGTTTGTGTCAACCATGCTGTATCGATATTTGTAATCCGTTCTCCCGTACCTTGACCCGAACGCTCGCGATGCTCCGTTGTGATTCATCATCAGGTGCTGGGAAACGATGAAGGTTCAATTTTCCATTTCATTCCAACGGAATGGGGCATAGAGGCTGGAAATATGTTCGGATGCTGCCTTGTGCTCAATTTTAATTTTCTACACATGTTAGAACGCAAAAATAGCGCCCACGCCCACGGCGATCACATCAGGGTACAAGTCGGCGCCACAGCCGGCATTCTCGCGGGACACGAAATTGCACCGACCCGACGTAGGACAAACCAACGGCAGACAACATGTTTGGCCTCATTTAGTGCGTCAAGCCGTGCTCCGCGAGAAGAGCATTCTCTGCTCGCGGTTGCGTTGATTAAAGTGCCATTTAGCATAAGTTGGCATTGCGTCCGTCCCGGGGAACGTTCGAATTTACACAGGACAGTATATGCACCCTCGTTGGTAAAGGTTAGGTTAAGGTTGGCCTGGCACTTACCTCGTAGTCGTTGAAGTCACGGGCGCGTAAGTACAGCTGCTGCTTCAGGTCGTCGACTTCCCGCTGCAGTGCGGCCGTCTTATTCAGATGCCAGATCTTCGGAAGAGGAAGCGAAAAAAAGCCATGAAATAGTGAGACAAAAATAGTGAGTATGTACCAAACTTAGTCGGCGATTTTGGTCAGGACCAGGAGAACTGTAAAACAACACTTAAGCTTGATGAAAACTAATGACTCTGATTTAAGGAACAAACATGATTCGAATAAAACAGCCTGCTCTGACTGTTTACTGAATTACGTCCTCCAGTCGGTACTGGTCTGTGTTTTCTTCTTTGACCAATGCTTTGATGTTTGTTCTCACACACATGTACGGGCAAATATAAGATTTTAACTCCATGTTTGACTAGTCGACCCACTAGCTTCACCCTGACAGAATATATCGTTAAAATGTCGAATAGCGTAACTAAAAATACTACCGTTTTTAGGATTTAAGTATATATCCACATTTTTTTCATTAAATTTTAACAGCTTAACATATACCATTTTTCAAAACCTTACCTCTTAATCTATCTCGACCCATCAAGTTGTCACGTTCCTACAACCTTGCTTACTTACTACACAAATTAATCGTTTTTAAAGCGATAACGTTCGAATTAAAAATCCATACTTCTTCTCTTCTTCTTCTTCTTTTCGTCGTGAGATTGTATGCTCCTATGGTGACAGGAAGGTGTCAGTCATATTCAGAGCCTTACTCACTTTTCAGACCTGACCGTGTTGGTCATATGGTCGTTTTGTCGGTATATGTTGTTATCTGGTGTTGTTGTTGTCTCGTGTTTACTGTCTGTTGTCCGTTGTGTTTATTTTTGTGGATTCACTTCTCTCTTGAATTCCAAGCTGGATTCGTACCTGCGTAAGCTCTTTTCTGATTCCGTAGAGCTGAAGGCGATGTTTTCATGATTCCCAAGTACTGGAGACCATAAAATTTTTCACCCACAGTCCCACCGATCCCGGAAGCTACAGCTATGGCACGTACTTATCTAACCTGAAGATCCTGTGA
>KZ072569.1:267-10877 GCA_002091845.1 Anopheles cracens
AGGAGCAACGTACTTGAATTTGCATTTTTTAGCAAAAACACATTTTCAAACTGCCCGTTGATTGCGTGAGTGAATCGGTCTTTCGTCACGTCGTTCGTTGTTCGGGTTTTGTTTTTCTACTTCTTTCTGTTGTAACCCCCAAAACTCCCCCCTGCATGGATTTACAATGGATACAAACTAGCACCGTTTGGCGAGCGCACATTACTCATCTACTTATTGCTTTTTGTAGTAATTCCGCCTTAGTCGGTGACTCCACGTTGTCCGTGGGGGGTTAAGAATATGTGCGCTGGAACGAAATCACGTACGCCGAAAGTACATGCCGGCGAACAAATCAACGAGCCGACTGCTCGTTACCCGACGTGCGACAGTGACAGATTCATGACTTTATGCGCGAAACGAACCCCGACTCATAATGAAGCGTGTCTGAGGTTTTGTTTAGTAAACATGGAGCGCCGCTTCAGTGAGACATGAAATCAATCACAATGTTGGTGACAGGGAGATGAGGATCAGAACGATACAGTTCGCTTTGCTGCTGTTGTGTGCTTCTTTTGCCAGAAGATTGCGCATTACCTTTTTTGTGCAAAAGTTCTAAAAATCCTACCAAACCTAGAAAATGTAGTTATTTGAGCCAGTGCACTGGCTAGTCCCATTCGTTGCCTCATAGTTATTAGAGTTAGCTCGTCTTGATTTGAAAATCAGAGAAAAAACCTGTCAGCATAACCTCAAAAAAATAACAGCAATGACTCTTCAATCAGAGCAAGTAAAAAAATATAAAAATACTAGACTTCATTGTCAAACAAAAGAAGCAGTGGTTCTTGGGGATACGAATCTTTACAAATCATAAGTCGAGTCTGATAGAAGATCTACTAAGGATACTATGGAACTGAGAAGAGGTCTTATAGGAGATCTTTCAATACCCACAGCAGTCTATGGACCTACTTTCTATGGATTTATTTTTTGTCTATTCCACTTCATGTAGATTCGTTTCAAAGATGTATTTTTTTAATATATATTAGATTAGCTAGTAACAAAAATCAATAGTTCCAGCTTACAAGCGCTAAACTTATTGCTCAACTCAATAGTACCTATTCTTGTACTACCTTACACAGATACTGTTTGTGTGAATTTCAATGAACGATCACGTTGAATAAATTAACTGATCCTATCACGATCATAATCGCTAATGAACGTGAACTAATGGACTAATTTAGATCAAGCCCACTTACTTCATGTGCATACAATGAATGCGCCTTTGGGACGTCGTAGGTGTCGCAGATGTCTTATCGAGGCACCGGGCATAAATCACCTCCATCGATCGCTTGTGATCCGTGTACTGATCTCCGTGCGCTATACGCAAGAAGCAAACTCTATTATGAAGCACACAGAGCCTACTCTTCTCTTCCTCGCTTGTGTATATCGCGCACCACCCCGTATGTGATGGCAATTTCAATGAAAAATAGTGTTCTTTTTGATGAATTATTCCTCACCCAATAACTCGGCTCGTTCGATCACATCAGCATTGGTGGTCATGTTCTGACGCCTCGCCACGCCGTCACCGCAGTCAGCAACGTTGGCAGTTGGCATTAATTTATGAGCACACGGCGGTATCCACCCATAATTACGACCAACGAGTGTGTGACGGCGTGTGACGCGTCGGGTAACATGGTTTTGGTTCGACCGATTTAATCACCAAATAAACGAATCCGCCCGAAACTTACGGTGCCAATTTCGAAAGGTGTCGTTTTATGCAAAGCAGCCGACACACTTGCCTCTTTTATATCGAACGGGGCGGGCGATCGAGAGGATCTTCCGGAGCGTGTACGTACTACTGCAATCGGAACAGCTGCCGCCTGGCACGATGATCGACGCCGCCGCATCTCGTTACGTAACGCGGCACATGTCCGGGACGGATGGATGGATGGCCAGCGTGTGGCGCAAGTTCACGTTCCGCACGGTAAAATCTCACTTTAACGCATGACACTCTCAATTTGCATATCCGTTCGTCATTTATCAACCATCGCGAGCAGCACGGGAGACAGCGAGGGAGAGAGAGAGAGAGGGAGAGGGAAAGCGCATAAAACAACAAGAAATAGACCGCGATGAGATGGTGGATGCATTTTCGCCTTTTTGAAGGCCAAGAGCAGCGCGAACCCTCCGCCCCGGGCGGTGGGAGTTAAATTAACACAAAGAGCGGCATAACATTGCACACATCCATTCCCAGTGAGCGGAGGCACACATACAGAGAGAGAAGCACACCGCATGGGGCGGCCCGAGGCAATAAAATTAATTACTTGCGGCTTTTTGTTTTTTCGATGGAACAGTAGTCGCGGCACTCCGGATGGCATGGACACGCATTCCTGTTTCCAGTTCCATTTAACCCGCGTTTATTGGACGCACGACGCAAATATGTTTGTGCGCTGAAACGTGTGGTACTGGGCGGTGTTCGGGTGCCCTAAAAGTGGACCCATTTTGTTGGGTTAGGTTGGGTGAACTGTACACAGAATGGATTACAAAAATTACACTTTAATTAATGTTATGATCAAAGCACACAACGAGCCAAGCTAGGTCTTATTCCGACTACACTAGAACTACATTAATTATAGTGATTTTAATCGGAAAATGTATCTTGCTTAAACAGCGAAACGATGATAGCGTGAGGTTTTGTTTAGTAAACATGGAGCGCCGCTTCAGTGAGACATGAAATCAATCACAATGTTGGTGACAGGGAGATGAGGATCAGAACGATACAGTTCGCTTTGCTGCTGTTGTGTGCTTCTTTTGCCAGAAGATTGCGCATTACCTTTTTTGTGCAAAAGTTCTAAAAATCCTACCAAACCTAGAAAATGTAGTTATTTGAGCCAGTGCACTGGCTAGTCCCATTCGTTGCCTCATAGTTATTAGAGTTAGCTCGTCTTGATTTGAAAATCAGAGAAAAAACCTGTCAGCATAACCTCAAAAAAATAACAGCAATGACTCTTCAATCAGAGCAAGTAAAAAAATATAAAAATACTAGACTTCATTGTCAAACAAAAGAAGCAGTGGTTCTTGGGGATACGAATCTTTACAAATCATAAGTCGAGTCTGATAGAAGATCTACTAAGGATACTATGGAACTGAGAAGAGGTCTTATAGGAGATCTTTCAATACCCACAGCAGTCTATGGACCTACTTTCTATGGATTTATTTTTTGTCTATTCCACTTCATGTAGATTCGTTTCAAAGATGTAATTTTTTAATATATATTAGATTAGCTAGTAACAAAAATCAATAGTTCCAGCTTACAAGCGCTAAACTTATTGCTCAACTCAATAGTACCTATTCTTGTACTACCTTACACAGATACTGTTTGTGTGAATTTCAATGAACGATCACGTTGAATAAATTAACTGATCCTATCACGATCATAATCGCTAATGAACGTGAACTAATGGACTAATTTAGATCAAGCCCACTTACTTCATGTGCATACAATGAATGCGCCTTTGGGACGTCGTAGGTGTCGCAGATGTCTTATCGAGGCACCGGGCATAAATCACCTCCATCGATCGCTTGTGATCCGTGTACTGATCTCCGTGCGCTATACGCAAGAAGCAAACTCTATTATGAAGCACACAGAGCCTACTCTTCTCTTCCTCGCTTGTGTATATCGCGCACCACCCCGTATGTGATGGCAATTTCAATGAAAAATAGTGTTCTTTTTGATGAATTATTCCTCACCCAATAACTCGGCTCGTTCGATCACATCAGCATTGGTGGTCATGTTCTGACGCCTCGCCACGCCGTCACCGCAGTCAGCAACGTTGGCAGTTGGCATTAATTTATGAGCACACGGCGGTATCCACCCATAATTACGACCAACGAGTGTGTGACGGCGTGTGACGCGTCGGGTAACATGGTTTTGGTTCGACCGATTTAATCACCAAATAAAGGAATCCGCCCGAAACTTACGGTGCCAATTTCGAAAGGTGTCGTTTTATGCAAAGCAGCCGACACACTTGCCTCTTTTATATCGAACGGGGCGGGCGATCGAGAGGATCTTCCGGAGCGTGTACGTACTACTGCAATCGGAACAGCTGCCGCCTGGTACGATGATCGACGCCGCCGCATCTCGTTACGTAACGCGGCACATGTCCGGGACGGATGGACGGATGGCCAGCGTGTGGCGCAAGTTCACGTTCCGCACGGTAAAATCTCACTTTAACGCATGACACTCTCAATTTGCATATCCGTTCGTCATTTATCAACCATCGCGAGCAGCACGGGAGACAGCGAGGGAGAGAGAGAGAGGGAGAGGGAAAGCGCATAAAACAACAAGAAATAGACCGCGATGAGATGGTGGATGCATTTTCGCCTTTTTGAAGGCCAAGAGCAGCGCGAACCCTCCGCCCCGGGCGGTGGGAGTTAAATTAACACAAAGAGCGGCATAACATTGCACACATCCATTCCCAGTGAGCGGAGGCACACATACAGAGAGAGAAGCACACCGCATGGGGCGGCCCGAGGCAATAAAATTAATTACTTGCGGCTTTTTGTTTTTGTTTTTTCGATGGAACAGTAGTCGCGGCACTCCGGATGGCATGGACACGCATTCCTGTTTCCAGTTCCATTTAACCCGCGTTTATTGGACGCACGACGCAAATATGTTTGTGCGGTGAAACGTGTGGTACTGGGCGGTGTTCGGGTGCCCTAAAAGTGGACCCATTTTGTTGGGTTAGGTTGGGTGAACTGTACACAGAATGGATTACAAAAATTACATTTTAATTAATTTTATGATCAAAGCACACAACAAGCCAAGCTAGGTCTTATTCCGACTACACTAGAACTACGTTAATTATAGTGATTTTAATCGGAAAATGTATCTTGCTTAAACAGCGAAACGATGATAGTGATAAGTACGCTTTTTTGCATGCTGTTCACGGGAGCATATAAAATGTGTGCAAATTTATTCACCGCTTAACGGTCATGAGTCTTTCATAATCGCTAAGTTTAATGGTTAGTTTAATCTGATATTTTGTCAAAAATTCATATGGGTGTAACAAGGAACAATTATTAGCTATCTATTTCGAGTGAAATAAGTACACTTCCAACTCAATGCATTGAACTAAGCTTCATTGAAGCATTCTTGTAGTGCAC
Organism: Anopheles cracens; assembly: GCA_002091845.1. Lineage (NCBI taxonomy): Eukaryota > Metazoa > Arthropoda > Insecta > Diptera > Culicidae > Anopheles > Anopheles cracens. The sequence continues at coordinate 5,401 of KZ072569.1, forward strand.
ATTGCATACTATAAGGCGCAAATTTTGGCTAATCATTCCAGAACTATGCAATCTGCATTGCAAACGCTCTATTCCAACCTAAAGAATACTTAAAGCGGCGTAATGATACGAAACGTTGAAAATTGTGATGAATAATTAAACCATGCATTTTTTTAAAATAAAATCACCTGAAGTCTGTCAAGTGGAAACTATCTATTAAAATGTTGAAAAAAAACGATCATAAAATGTTATTAACGCGTTATTAGCAAAACGTAGATTGCATACTTTCCTTCGTCCATGGGCTCAGGATCACAATGAAAGTTTGTAATTTGCCCATCAAACGCTTTGTGAACAAACTCAAACACTATTGCTCACTTGTTGGACCAGTCTTATTCCATTCACAAGAACATTATTAGAATCATCACCCTTCATATTTAATTAGCGTTCAATCCCTTTTAAATCCTAACAACATCACTTATTATCCGATCGAATCAGGCATACACAATTCATACCGCGGTCTTTCACCTCAATCGGACGATCCCATTACGCCACTAGATATCGCGTGCTTCGGATCGCGAACTGCTTGCGAAACGTTACATAAACGTCCAACGACCACGTTCCGCTACGTACCTGCCATTTTTATCCTCCCGGTCGTTACTTCCATCTCATAACGCAACGGCCATAGCAGTAAGACGTCAGTTCAGATTACTAGAGAATTTTTGCATGCCATCATCGTGACGTGATTGGCACACATTATCGTTAACCAGGGTGGAACCTGGGTGGAATTTGGAAAGCAGTGCCAAAACGACAAAACGCTTCGTTGGCAGCTGTTCATTCCACCGGCGGGACCAATCGTTCTATTGACTTTGAGCCATTGATCAGACCGTTACAGGGGGGTTTTCGGGAGAAAACAGAATCGAAACAGAACCTGACCTTGTACCCCTGTTCCGTTGCGATTTATGTCATAAATAATCATTTGGCTTTATACTCCACCCGGCCCGGGTTATGAAATCCTGATTTCGACCTAGCAGACCTTCAAAACGGAGTCAAAATCGCACGCGATTAGGTTCGTTCAGGCAAGACACTCGCTCGCAATCGATCCAATTTCCTTCCGAGACATGCCAGGGAAAGCCTGCTTACCGCAGGCACATTGCGCAAAAATCCCCCTCCCATCGGTTCCTGCAATCGTGGGTGGTTTTTGCAACCCCTCAATGGAGCGGAGGAGAGACCACACGCAACACCCGGCGGCGGGTAGCCCAAAGACGTACGACTCCAGCGTGGCGGGACGGTGAAGGTGAAACTTTCTTCCGTCGGAAGAATCCTGTCGCCACCGGTCGCCGGTATGAATGTCGATCGAACTGCGCCACCCAGATTGCGGGCAGAAAGTTCTCCGAAGTTGCTCAGTTCGGGTGTTGAAAGCTAATCGAATCATGGTAGCAAACTGGAGACGGAAATTAATTCATCTGCAGAGGAAGAGAGGCCACCGCTAGAATGCTTGAAGTTGTTTGTTAACGAAAGTTCTGTTCTGCACTAAACCTGGTTGGCCCTTACTTGTACAAACCTTATTCCTGCACTCCTCGCACGTACAAAACTCTCAAACTTTGTAACCGGCCAAGGTCTGCTTTCCGCGACTTGTCCGACCTACATTTCAAATCCCTTCTGAAAGCGCCAAAGGGTGTTGTTGCACTGCCGTAAATTACAATTTCAACTCCACCAGTTCCTTGAATTTTCAATCCCGCCTGTCGTCCACCTCCCTTGCATCTCAGACCACGAGGATCCAATGCCTCGACTGAGATGCCCAAGATATATCTCGCCCTCTCTGGGATGCCCTTTCTCCGGTACATTATAATTCACCATCACTCACTCCGGGTCCTGTAAGCGGTGCCGCTGACAGCATCATTAAATGTCACTCCGCTCGAGAAACACAATCTCTCACAGGAAAGTTAACCTTAATCCGTTTTCCCACTGCTAGATTTGTGTGTAAGGCACATGATCAGTTTGATTTTAACGAGAAGTAATTTTGCTGTTGTTTTGTTTTGTTTTGTTTGCCAATATATAACGCCTCTTAAGATGGGAACCAATTAAACGCAGTTTAGCGGGAAACTACAACAAATCTTGTACAAACCGAAAAGCCAATTACCGACGAACGATTTCCCGATGAGGTTTCACTTTCTGGCGCCGCGCCGCATCGATCCAGCGGTGTTCGACGCGCTTTTTATTGTGTTTTGACTCTCTCGGGACTAGACTCGATTGATGGTTGGTGAAATGCCGCACACACATGGACCGTAATTCGATCCCGGTTGAGGTAGTTCCGATGTGAGCGATGTTGTAACGAGCCGTTTGACGGATCCGTCCGAACGAAGTGGCAGTCGCAAGAGGACGCTTGCGTCCAATTAAGATATTTTGTGACGTTTTCTCTCCAAGAGGAATAGTACACAAAAGGTTCTGGCGGTTAGCTGGCGTCAAGATATAGATGTCCCCTTGGGGTGGGAAACATAAACAAGGCACTAAAAACGGTCCCCAAAAGTACTGAGACAACCATAAACAAGCACCGTGCGGCTCATCGATCGATATCGGATATCGTCATTGGCAAGATCATTGGCGCGTCGACAACATCATTGCCATTGGAGCCAGCCAGTCTGTCCAACGACAAGTTGGCAGCTGTGACGGACGCACACAAAACAAAAATGACATAAAATGGCTACTGCCCCAAAACAGACGGTTCATGTTCCAGAGTGTTTGTTACATTTTTTTTTGCGGCTACTATGATTATCACAGTTGTCGGGAAAGTACACGACTCCCGCAGGCACTAACGCATCAAAGCAACCGGATCCTCGCTCTGACCCTGACCGACAAAGGGGTTGGGATGATGCAAATTGACACTCAATTCCAGGCCTGAAAAGTACGCTTTTAGCGCTGGCGGCGTCCGTCGGGTGCATTAGCGATGCATGCGGCGACACACTGCAATGCACCGGTCCGCTACGCGTTATGTGCTGATCCAATTCCAGTAATGTCAGTGCGGGGGTAGGGAGTGTGCATGGCCTTTTGTGGATATGTACTTTTCGACCGGCGATGTCCGTTGTTTCGATTGTTAATTGACTTATCGACTGTGCCACAGGCCAACATGTTGTCTGTGGATATTGGTCTACTCCAATTTAATGGCATTTTGATGTGATTATGTGCTGAGCATAAGCTCACTCTAATAGGTGGAATTCGGTGCCATCCGAACTGCGCAGCCCTTAATCTATTTATAGCCTTGAATCTAATCATATGATATGTGACTCAAATAGGACCTTTTTGCGACTAGAAAACCGGGCGTACGGTCTACTAATGGCTTCCTACGTTAGTTTCTCTTTCAGTTTCAATTGCTCTCCGGAAACCAGTACCCAAAACTACTACAAGATGGCGAATACGGTACGGTGGTCTGCCTGGCTGGCACTCTTCTGCACGCTGGCCCTGCTCCCGCACCAAACCAGCGCCTCGATGAGCGTGTTCAAGGCGCTGATGATAGGCAGCAACACGCAAACCGTCACGTCCAGCACGCTGTCCTGGGAGAAGTTCAGTGAGGCCGAAACGCACCTCCAGTTTGCCGTGCGGTCTTTCGAGCACGAGCCACAGTCGCGGGAGAGCAGCGATAACGAGCACGTAGGTTAATGCGTTGGAGCGCTGGCTGCTCGTTTCGCGCGTACTAATATCTTCCGTTCTTGGTTTTGTCCGCCAGCTCCATCCGCCGAGCTACGTGTGCCGAGTGCAGCTCGACGGTATCTACTCCGCTGGCCAGACGCTGGCGGAAGGTTCGACCACCATCTGCGTCGTGGCGGCCCCACTGTCCGAGGTCGAGCGTCACCACGCGTTCGAGATCCTGATCAATATGGGCGGCGGCGGAAAGCTCAAGTGGCAGTCGTGGAATCGCTACCACGCCGGTATCTTCGGCGGCGCCGTCAGCGTCGGTATGGGCAAGGTAAGCAAATGCGCCTTTCGGTATGCAATCCGCATAGCACGAGTTCGATGTTTTCATTTTTCTCGCCTTGCTCCACACAGTCGAACGATTATTACATCGCGCGCTACCGATCGGGCGGACAGCAGGGTGAGGAGTCGCACCAGCATCACCACGGTGGGCATGTGGTTGGAAATTTCGATCCGAATGTGCGACTGATCGGGCGCATCTATGCTCCACTGCCCGGTGCCACCATGAGCACGGTAAGAAGGCAATACAGGAGGTTGCGATTGCCAGGTTTCCCTAATCGATTGTCTCTCTGTTTTCAGGAACATGATCAGGGAGATATCCTTGTGGAAATCGAACCGGTCAAGTATGAGCTGCGCGGTATCAAGCTGAACAAGTTGCGCACGATCATCAAGAAGAACACGACCGTTTTGGGTACGATCCATCCCTTACTATAGCCTCTCTGAAGTGTTACGAAATAGCAAATCATCTACTCTCCCATTCCACTTTCACAGGTTCGACGGTCCTCTCAAACACGGACGACAAGACGAGCCTGGCGGAAACGGTCATCACGTACGACTTCCTGAAGGAAATCTACTGGGGCAGGCACGAGGGCGTCGTGCAGGGTCTGTTCACGAAGGTGTACGATTCGCGCTCACAGCAGGCATCCAACGTTACCTGGGGCATCAAGAGTTCGGCGCGCCATGTGGAGGTAAGATGGAAATCTGTTACGAAAATGGCCGTTGCGCTTTTCGGCTGGTTTTGTTTCTTGCAATCAGGAGATATGAGAAGATGGTTGTTCTTGCTAGTATAGAAGAAGCAGGCATGCTTGGATAATCTCAACTCAAAGCCTACTAGACAGAATCAAGGAAGCAGCGAGGTTGAGTAGATGAGAGTCATGCCATTTATTGGAAAGACAGTTCTTCCGAGTTTGGCGGCCTTTTCATTTCCCAGGACGCATCAGCAAGGCGAATCCAACAAAACGAAATTTCTGCGTTCTCCAAGGGCAGTTTAAACACATTGGAGACAGTGGAAATAACCAACGTTGATGCTACTCCAGCATATAGTTATTGTTTTTGCAAAAAAAAAAATAGTTTAGATGTTTTGTTAGACAGTTGTCAACTGCGGACTGGATGTCCTATTCAGTAGATATTTTGAGGAAAGGTCGCTCCAGAACCATCATAGGAATAGCATCCCAATTTTAGATAGACATTTTGCTGGAGTACACTTTTTTAACAATATAACTCACACGTTTCAACCTTTTCAGACGAAATCGGTCAACACGATGCTGGAACCGGGTACCGCCATCAATGTCACGCTGTTCGGCAACTACACCGAAATGGAGGCTCCGTACACCGCCACGATCAAGGCCTACTACGACGACAACAGTGACCCCGTCAGCAGACGGTTAAGCTCGATTGTAAGTTCACATCACGGGTTGCTTCGATTGTGGTGACGGCTAAATGTGATCTCCTTGTGTGTGTCTTCCTCCAGATGGTAAGCCGCGACATGGAGGACGTGAAGATGGAGTACAGTCCGGTGTACTGGATCGAGA
>KZ072569.1:10887-23157 GCA_002091845.1 Anopheles cracens
CACAACCACCACCACGACGACCACGACCTCGACGACGGAGGCAACGACCAGCTTGCGTCCGGTGCCGATCAACAGCACGCCCGTCGAGGGAGGCACCGTGATCGATGAGGACGGCATGAGCAACGAGATTGGCCACGCGCCGTCCACCAGCAGAGACCTGGACGTCAGTCGGAGCAACGAGAAGCTGGAGGGATCGCTCGACAACATGTCCAGCCGCAGCCGGAGCGGCGATAGTGCGGCCACTAGTCTAGCTAGGCAATCGTGTACCATCATTAGCATACTGACGCTGACGTCGTTCGTCCTCGGCCGTCTGTACTAAAGACGTCGGCTATTTTATTTCCCACCCGAAGGAATCTTTCCCTCTCTTACCCTCGATTACTGCTACACTCTTTTCGTCGAGCTTTTTTAACCCTCACCCTCAAGAACGCCCTCAACGTGTGTTGAGATGAAATAGTTCACAATCAAACAGGATCTGTTGCTATTTGTTTTTAGTCATTTAAGTCGGCATCCAGTAGGCACTAGGGTACTAGGCTTGAGGAGTAAGTACATCGCAAATGGCTTTCCCGCGTCATTATCATTATCATCACCACGTAAGGCACGGCCGGGGCAACTCTGTTTTTATTAAGCTAGCTATACGTTAAGGCTCTAGGTGTGGTAAGAACGGCGACGCAAGCGCGCAACCGAGTTTCGATGTCGATGTAAAATTTAGTGGTTAAATAATTTTACTTCTTTCTGTACATAGTAAACAATATGGCAAGCAAGCAGCGCCTGATAGAACACTCCCGTCGAGAAAAGAAACCCAGCACCACGAAAAGGAAGGTGGGAAGGCAGGGTTTGCCTGACGAGTGTGTTTTTTTTCGTTTGTTTTTTTTTTAACGCTTAACAGCATAAGCTTTCCCATCCCACCCGTGTTCGAACCCACTCGGGTGGACGATGTGAAAAAATGTCCAAAATATGGAAAAGAGTACGTCAAAAACAAAACCACAAAAACAAATCGTTGCCTTCGGTTGCTATGTTGCTTGGTAATGATATTATGCTGCTTGTTATTGCTTTTCCGGCGATGTGTATGAGCGTTTTATAGCTTGTAAGGCGGGCGAACCCTGCACACACAGTGCATCGAGATCGATTAGGAAAGTAAGAACGCAAAATCACTGATTGAAAAATATGAAAACACACATAACTTAGAAGCCAAGATCGAACAGAATGAAGCGAACAAATAACAAACACCGGAACGGAACACAATTAACGAGAACGTGCAATTTCGATAGTGTAATGGTGCTACGAGGTACGTAGCAGACATTGAAACGTTGTAAGCCTACAGCATCCCTTTTTCTCACTCAGTTCGCGCACAGTATAAGTTTACGTTGGAAACATGCTATTCGCGTCGGGAATTGAAAGGATCGAAAAAGGTTGCCGAAAAGAACCGTGGACAGAATAAAACACAGCACAATATACAATAAAAAATGGAAGAAAGAAAAGAAAAGTGTGTTCCACAAGCCCGAAAGTACGTGGAAAATGTAATGCAAATGCGAAACTATTTTTATAATCGTATTACAAACAAATGTAAACACGAAATTCTACTGGAAGCGATGCGACACAACATGCAAACTGTGAAACGTAAAAACAACAAAAAAAAAGCGCAGAAGAAAACATTCAACAGAATACCAAATAGATGTAAAACGAAACGCCTCGCTGGCGTGCAAAGGCAAGCAGTGGTTAATGCAAATGAACCAAACTCGATAACAAAGTGGCAAATGGATTATAGCAGCAAAAAATGTCGAAATAAAAACATGATGAGAAAAAAAAGCGCAGAAGAAAACATTCAACAGAATACCAAATAGATGTAAAACGAAACGCCTCGCTGGCGTGCAAAGGCAAGCAGTGGTTAATGCAAATGAACCAAACTCGATAACAAAGTGGCAAATGGATTATAGCAGCAAAAAATGTCGAAATAAAAACATGATGAGCAAAACGGAAACCGTTTAGTATGAAAGTTATTTCGCTATTAAATTGAACTGAAAGAAAGCTAGAAGCATAAAGAATCTAATTTCTTTCCTTTTTTAGATATCGTTTGAAGACGGAAGTTTTTTTTTTAGTGGCAAATGGATTATAGCAGCAAAAAATGTCGAAATAAAAACATGATGAGCAAAACGGAAACCGTTTAGTATGAAAGTTATTTCGCTATTAAATTGAACTGAAAGAAAGCTAGAAGCATAAAGAATCTAATTTCTTTCCTTTTTTAGATATCGTTTGAAGACGGAAGTTTTTTTTTTTGCTTCAATTCTTTTGCTGTGTGCAAATGAAAATATATATTTTTTCTTGAAGTTACGGGTAATCATGACGTATCACTAATGATTAGATGCACCTTAATCGCGCACGTACACACCCATGGACGCACTAACATACTAAACAATTATGTTTTAGGCCCTGTGCTTGCGCTCCTTCTCATGTTGTTTTGTAACCCTTATACATTAAGTTATCATGTAAATATTGGTTAATTCGTAATCGTAGCGATTTGTAAAACGTTCAAAGAAGTGGATCGGCTACGCCCCGGGTACGATGTGTTAAAAGTGTGCCAACCGTACCCGGGTCCCGTTTCCTTAACGTGGGATGGGAAGGGGATAATGGAAGAATTATCACACAATGGCGTGTGTATGTGCGGCTACCAGAAGAAAGAAACACTGGAAGCTTCTTTTCACTTTACAATAATTCATCTCACGAATGCAATGCCTCGCACACACACACAGGCACACACTAATTTCACTTACTTCTGGGGTTTACATTCTATAAAATAAACAAAACCAATAGTTCACGCTTCACTCCGAAACATTTCGCTGTACAGTAAAATCTATAAAAAACAACAAAAAAAAGTAGTGGCGGAAAAAATACAACAAATTTAAATGGCACCCATTCACTCCGTTTGTTACTCGTTTTGTGCCACCCACGTACTGCTTGCGGCAAAAGGGACGCAAACCCCACTACTACTACTACTAAGTACACTTACGCCAAGCACACGCGGTTGAATTAACATACCAAGTTCGCAGTTTAATCGACGTTTCCCGTGAAAATGAATACGAAAACGGGCTTAGTGAATCATTCGCGAGAAAAGAGCTTGCACATCTAACGCCTAGATGTGCGTAATGCGTGTCAGAAAATCAGATCTCATTAGAGAACGTACACATTGCATACAGTTAGGCGTTATCACAAGCTGGATTCCTTTCTGAACACTCCCACCGATCCAGTTTCACTTGCATCTTCTCAGAAACGCTTTGAACACTGGGCTTACTGCTGGAAACTTACTGTGGTGCTTCACTCCGGTGGCCGGTTCCGGTGTCATTGGCAGCCGTTTAAGACTGCGTCACCACGTCACCCCAGCAGCACCTGCAATCAGGATTCGTTCGCCAGCAGTGGCATCCGGTTCGAGGAGGAACCAACACCACCGCCGCCGCCGTCAAGCGATTCCACCGAACCGTTGCTGTTGCTGCCGTTGGCTGCTGCTGAAGTGGATGCAGCGCCGGCGGCAACTGCTGCTTGGCGCGCCGTATTTGATGCAGATGGATTGTCCGTTTCCTTGCTCTCTTGCTCTTTGGAACCGTTTTCCGCAGGCGTGGCGGTTTCTTCCGGTGGCGTCACCAGCATTAGGTTGACCGAAACGAGCAGCGGAAACGTAAGCTCCCGATCGAACACAACCAGCTGCGTTTCTTCGTTCTTCTCGAGCGATATCGACAGGATGGGTGATGTCTGCTGGTGCTTGATCTGGTGTCGAAGGCGCAGCGCACGGAACACCCGCTCGAACGGTGCCCCTTCGGGAGTGCTCAGGAAAGGAACGGTGCTGGTGCGTTCGGAAAAGTAGCGCTCCCTCGGATGCTCGACACCGTCCGCGGGCAGCTCGTCCGGGAACAGCTTCAGCGCCATCCAGTAGCGGAGCAGCGTGTATACGGTGAACTCGGTCTGCACCACGTACAGATCGGCACTGGAAATGAGCTGCGCCATCAGCTCGTAACTGATCTGGCGCAGCCACTTGGGGGCCCGATGGTAGAAGCCCAGCAGGTTTACCAGCAGCCACCCGAAGGTGGACTGTTTCACCATCTTCACGCCATATTCGCAAGCTGCTTCGTAGTAGAGGACGGCAGTCTGTGGAGTTTGCAATGAAAAAAAAAACGCCTTGTAACTAATTTCAAGGCAGATTCTAGCCAGCGAAATGATAATTTGTTAGCACCTGTAACTATGCAATCTGCAGGGCTTTTGTAGCGATCATCCAGATGCTAGCCAGAACTGAACAACATCTAACTTGTTCTCCTTTATTATACGATTAAACATAGTGTCCAACTCACCTCCGCGTTCGTTGTCTCCACCATCACCTCCGCGCACCGATCGATCAAACTGTCCAGCTGGAAGAGTGTGGCCGTTGCCAGTGTCGAAACGATCTCCTTCGGTTCCAGCTCCACCTCGTCCATGTAGAGTGACCCGAACACCGAGCACAGCGACTCGATCGTGATCTTCGGATCGATGATCTCGATGTGCACGTAATCTTCGTCCGCCTCGCGCCACGACCCATTGAACATGCTGGCGAAGTACGGACTCTGGGCCAGGTAGACCTTGTGCAGATGCCACTGCTTTCCGAGCGCGTGCACCGTAATGTCCGAGTTGCGTTCCTCCTTAAACAGTGCCTGGTAGATGTACTTCGCCGTTGAGACCAGCTTTTTCCTGTGTGCGGTGTGCGGCACGAAATAAGGGAAAACATGTACATCAGTTCACTCACTCTCGTTTGCGGCTCTTAACGCTTACCGCTTCGGTGTTTGCAGTGATTTATCCAGCAGATCACTCCCATCGCCGCTCTCGTCGGCACTCTCGTCATCACGCTTCCGTTTGCGGCCACGCACGGATTGCGACACACTGCCGAGTTTATTCAGCACGTTACCCATCTTCTGGATGTTCTGGGTGGTGCAATGTTAGGATTCTTTCCGTTCTAATAGCAGTCTTCTAATGGGGAAGCCGTTCTATGGAATGGTCACTACGATCTGTTGTGCAAACAGGCAAGCTCTGAACACTTCATTTCAAAATTAGACCACCGTACAACACTCGGAGGAAGTGTTAATTGCTGCACCTTCCGTATACTTAACTGGATCACTGGAGCTGGAATGCAAAGAAAACTTGTGGTGAACCAACTCTGGTAGAGAGTGTTATGCGTGTGCGAATGGATTCTTCAGCTGATAGTTCATGGAAGATATTTTAGTTAATATGTCAATGCATAAACTTACTAACTCCTATCGCATCAAGCGCACGCTTCACATTCAATCAAACCAAATCCACAGCCTACTGGCTCACATATGTGCCGTCAACCAGACATCCGTTTTGCAGATTGGAACGTCAAGCCAGACGTTATAGAACTAACAGAAATAAATATGGCTGTGCTTCAGAGACAAACAAACAACACTGAAATCGGAAAACCATCGGAGCGGCTCACCGGTTTCCGTTCCAACAGAGGCGTTCAAAGACACGAAGAAGAAGAAAGGCCAACAGAGGAACCAGAAAAAACAACAAGTGCTAAAAATAACGCTCCACCAATCGGAAAGGAATGGTCGAAGATCTCCCTGCTGGAGACATTCGAGCGACAGTCGGCGTTGCCATGGCGTCACGTACAGGCGTATAACTTCCCAATATGGAGGGTCGTTGTGTGGATATCGAACACGACGATGGAATGTCTAAAATGCGCTCTTTTTTGGAGAAGATTTTTTTTCGTACAATTGCAATTGAAGTCACACAAAAACCAAGCAAGGTGACTGTCAGAAAAGTATTTAGGGAATTTGCTGCTGAATGTGATGGAGTAACCACAAGAAGACGACTAGAGGTAACTTTCGTAGATAGAATTGCAAATTCTAGAGAATTAAGATTGTTTTGGTGGAATAAATCGATGTGTTTATTTCTTCTCACTACTCTTTTGCTCTGGCTAAACGTGCACCGAATAATTCAACCGGAGCAAACATTAACATAATCAAACACGGGCCTCCCGTCGTTACAGACTTTCTACTGCGTCTCCTTCCCACACAGCAGCTGCGGGAGTGATGTCATAATTTCGATGATCACGGAGTCAATTGTCCGTACAACTGTCGTCCACCATCGAAAGCCTCTCGACACACACTGCCCTCTGCAAAGATTGCTTTGTTTGCCGCTGCTGGACGTGATGTCACCTGGCAAAGCTTAGAGACTGCTCGCCCGTACCCATCTGGTGCTACTTGGCTCAACTCGCTGGGCCATATCTATCCAAGCAATAATCGTATGCCGGCACGGTGTTGCTGCACCGATGCAGCCAATACTTGTGTTCACTGGAGAATTATAAACAAAGCAATCCTAATCGGCGAGCCGACAATGTCGCGGGTGACTTAATTTAACGGCCTACGAAAAAGTTTTACATGGTGTCGATTAGTCGATCCTGCTATTATTATCTTTGCTAGGACGTTCTGCAGTTAAAGTTATTGACACCTATTTTAATAACTTTCAAGAGAAGTTACTTCAACTGTTAGCTCTTGTTGATAGTTGATGAGTTCAAAATTATGGTTTCCAGCAAAAATGGCTAATCAATTCCATTTTTCATTAGTTTTCCTAAGAATCTGTTTGACTCGGGTCTTCAAACATTTGACATTGACGGCTTATTGCCTATTATAATCGTAACTTTTACGAGGTTGCCAAATATTGCAGATACTTTTTCGTTCTCAAAATCATTGTTTAGATCCAGTGAAAGTGAGAAGGAAATGTTTTCCCTTTTATGATCGTCTTTAGCGTTTACTTTTGAAAAAAATCAATGCGTAAAGTCTATTTAGCACACAATAAAAACGTGCATCAATTTTATGCACAATATGCAGCACATTTGAACACATTTTAGTGTTTAGTTTAGTTTTTAATGTGCCAATGTTTAGTATAGCATAATATATATTCCAACAAAAAAAAAGCAATTAAGATAATCATATGTACTAGTATCAGTACCAAATTTTTAATTGAGTAACATAAACCACTAGGACTTAAACCAGTAAAATAAAAAACGTTGAGCAATCGAGTTACGGTGTAAATCGTATTTTGGATTATTTTCACCTCCATGCTTGCCTTTCACTGGCACCAAACAAATAAACCATCGATGCTCCCAAAACGCAGCACGTGCTAGTGCGTTGAATTAATGTTGGGATCTTGTCTTCCCTTTCCCATAACCATAGGCGAGTGTTGTGGAAGGGCCCTAAAAACAATACACACTACTAGCATACTTTTTATGCTGCGATCGTGCGCGCCGTGTGTGGTGTAGACTCGACCTCGACCCAACTTCTCGGACGAACCGACCTGCTGGTCCCCCGCACACTTACCAACACAGCGATGTTTTCCTATTGGACCGACGATCAGCTGTAGAGTGGTGGGGCAGTTGTGCGAAGCAACTGGAGAAACCGCCGTCTCCTATTGTGCAACGTTTGACGTCCAAAATATAAGCTGCGTCTCCACGAAACACACACTGAACACTGTAACACACCACTAACACCAGCAAGCAAAGCGAGAAGATCGCGTTCATTGGTATGATGTCATCGTGTGTGCGTGTGTGTGGGAGGGTGCTTTTATTTACACGAACCAAACCTCGAGAAGCTGGAAATGGAATGGTACGCGTCGGTATGAAAATTGACGCCCAACGGGCGACGATTAAATAACGCATCAGTATGCGGTTTCAGCAGCAGATCCGTTCAATTCTTCCACCATGTGTTTGCGATGCGATTGAAGCGAACCGGCGGCTGGCGGGCTAGATAAAATAAGCAGCAGATCCGTTCAATTCTTCCACCATGTGTTTGCGATGCGATTGAAGCGAACCGGCGGCTGGCGGGCTAGATAAAATTGCCCGGATTCACATCACCACCAGGAGCCAAATGGCAAAAACGATCGATTCATGGCGGCACAATGTGAGTCATGTGCGCTGTAAAGTGCATTCATAGCTTGCTATATATCCGAGCGAGCCGATGCACATTGCCAGGGGTAACTGCTGAGGGTTTAAAATTTGAATCCAACGACAGAAATAGAATGTCTCGTTCTGGAATGTTCAACATATGCCATGTTATTTCAATCGAGTTAACCTACTTTAATTCCCTATCTGCAATATGGTTTGCATTCAATTGCATTCCCCCCTCTGGAGTGTACAGTTTACGACGAGAAGATACAGGTCAGGGTTCGTCGTATGATTTTGGGGCAATGTATTCAAACGGAAATGATGTTCCTGACCTGTTCTACTGCTTGTACGTGTATTATTTAGAGCAAATGAAAAATATTCTTCTACTTACTGCATTATATATATTAATCCTTGCCAAGTTCTTGTTTTAAAACTTACAGCTGCATTTGCTCGAAATATTGTCCCTATAATTGAAGAGAGACTGTATTTTAAATGTTTAACTCGCAATGCAGGCAATTAAGATTATCCATAAGCCGATGGGTTAGCATTGTATGAGCCTCTGAGCATTCGAAATGGGTCTCTCTCAACACATGTAGCAAAACTGAACAAAATATGGCATAAGTATAAGTATAGAAAGTATAGAAAGGACACATTCGCTTACTTTGCAAGCTTGCACTAAAACGGATACCTTGAAAGCTCCCAAACAGCTGCGACAAACCCTGCTAATGTGGGATCACTCCGCCCGATTCGGTTCTCATCTCGGGTCCTTCAGTTTGCCCATTTCCATTACCATAGACATTTTCCATTTCCGAACACAACCTAGCAAAAGCGGCCTTCCCTCCGCCCGGTTGCAACCGTTCCTTCCCTCGTGCTGTGTTCTGGTCGTTTGCAATGAACTCGTGCCAGTCGCCTTATCGGTCAGCTTAATGTCACAGATGGTGCGCGGCCATTCTGTGCTGCGATGGAAGCCCGCGGAACGATAGTGACCGCAGATCATACGATCGCGTTCCATTGGTCACAGCATTCGATGTAAATCGGGTTTTCGCGATACCGTGCGATATGCTGTGCTCGGGAAGATAGTCTCACGTTATCTTACCACATTGTTTTTTTTTTTGCAATAAGCAAAACGGATGCTTTGCAGATGTTTCCTGAACCACCCCCATACACACGATTACGTGTGCGTTGGTGTTAGTGCCAGTGTTTAGTAGTTATTTTCGTGCTAATAATAAAAAGTGATGCTGTGGGATGTCACCGATACGCCCGTCTGTGCGGTTCTTTTCACTTCTCCCGTTTGCTTTGAGCACGCATCTCCCTCGTAGACCGAGAATCGATGTAACAGGCTGAAAATTAGATGATTGTTGCACCAAAACACTTCCCAACACTACTTCCGCCTTTCATTCTCACTGCAGGAAAAGGCAGTCGGATGCATCGATTGACCCCCTTTGTGCACTTTGTGACATCACTTTTGTTTACCTTCTTGGCACAGCCAGGCGACGGACGGAAATTACGTCGTATATGCCTTTCCTTTTTCTATTGTGGCGTGCCTACTACACACTACCCGCACCAGCACCACTGCTTGTTTCCGAGCAGAATCCCCTCAAACCCCGTGGGTTTGGCGAACACTTGTAAAGACACTGGGGTTGATCGAAAGATTCGAGAAATTTGCAAGCAAAAAAAACATTAATTTTCAATTTGAATTGCTTGGCTGTCAAGTGACTGCTCAAATTCGGTTTCCGCTTCATCTAGAGTTTATACTGACCAAGTTCAACGATTGGAACGATTGTCTACTCTGGATGTATTATTTTCCAACAAACGGTTTTCGAAAGCCCTTTATGCAAATTCAAAGTTCCAACTGAAAGTCCTCCAAAAGGCTAATTGTTATCTTGTATTTTCAATTTTTACAGATTTTTGTTTTAGAATGTTCTGAGAAACAGAGAAACTGAGGAATATCAGAACAGCTAGCACGAACTGTGTCGATGGCACAAATACAAATACATTCCTACGTTTCTTTCAACATAGCGAACGGCGTGCTGAAATTGAAAGTTTAGATAAAATCCTTTCGTTAAAGCAACAAATGTCCTACTGAGTAACTTGATTTTAAGCAACCGAACCCTTCTGCAATTTCAAATATTTGGCAACCAAAGACAATACAATAGGGAAGCTACAACGTACAGTATACACGTTGTAGAACCTACCCGTTAAGAAGGTAACCTTCCCGATTTCTCACATCCCTGTTCCACCACACCACACAATCACAACACACCACACCCGAGGGGGATCGTTTTCATTTGTTTTTCCAGAAGATAGCACGAATTTATTGTGAATCCTAGCTAGCGAGTGGCGTGCGGGGGCCTCTGTGCATCAACTCCCGTCCGTGGCAGCGGCGCACGGGTGAAGTGTAAACCGTGGCGCCTTCTCAGAAACAGAAAAAAGCAACACAATCAACCCCGGATACGGTCGTACACACATATACGCGCACACGCACTACAGACCCGCACACACGACAACCACGGAGCGGCCGGGGAAACTAGCACAAAAAACCACAAACACTCGAACCGCAGCCGAAATCCGCCGATAAAGTCGCGCCATCCTCCCGCACTTTTAGTCAACGCCCCATCCTCTCCATCCGCACGTCCGAGGCGCGATACACAAGGTGTTGTTGGGTGAATCTGTCTGTCCCGCTGTTATAGTAGGTAGGGTGCCGCCTCGTGTGTTAAGCGGGCGCTTAGAAGCGGAGCTTCTGGAAGAACCACTTGTTCTTGCCGGTCTTGTGTCGCTCCTCGAACTTCTGACGGATCTGGGTGCGCGCCTTCTTCCGCTTGGCCGGATCCTTCATGTCGGCCGCGGAGTATTTGCTGTCCATGCTCACGTCCGGCACGCTGTAACGCGTCGGCATCAGATGGTTGTAGTTCAGCATCTGGGCGGTGGACAAGGAAGACACGGAGATGTTAATGTTTACCACCACCGAAACGCAAGTGTGCCTATTGTTTCTCGATCACGCGCTTCCTTCGCTTACCTTGATGAACGGCTTGATCTTGCAACGTCTGTGGATGCGGTCCTTGCTCATGTTTCGCGTCACGCGACGCGGGTAACGGTCGATACCGGCAACCAGAGCCTGGCCGAACTGCTTGTCGGACGTACCGTCGTCGAACGTCTTCATGATGATTGCCTTGCGACCGGCGTACCGTCCACCGAGGACGAGTACCACCTTTCCAGATTTCATAATCTTACCCATGATGGCCTGCGTGGATCCGGGATGATGGAAGTGGCGGAAAGACGAAAAGAAATGCAAGTTAAAACCGATCAACAACAATCACGCGTGCAGAAACCGAGTGAATCCAGTGAGCGAACAACACGAACGGAAGCGACACGCGTTCGACACACACAAACAGGACCGTATGCGATGCCCGTAGCATCACCCGCTTGCCGGGGTGCTTTTCACGCCGAAATCGTCCCCAGCGTGTCCGTGCCCGTGCGGCATCGTACGTGCCGTCGCTTCCGCTACCGATTGCACACCATTTTCACTCGATTTAACAGCACCTAGGCCAAGTTTTTGTACGCCGAAATTACTTACGTAGTGAAATGTGTTTCACTGGCGCTGATGGCCGACCGGAAAAAGAACCCGAAAGAGACGGCTTGCGTTGACGTTTCGTCCGTGCGGGGCGAAAACGGTGACGTTCCGGGAACGGGGCGAAATCGCGTGTGACGTGCAGCGAAAACGTGTAACGGTCGCAAATGTCGGTGGATGTTCAAATTGATCGTTAGAAATTGAGCATGGCTAGGATTTTAGTTGTTGACCAGGCCAACATTGAGCAGTTGATGTCAGATTTGTGTTTATATTGAATAATCATAAAAAATGAGCATGTTACATTAGTAACCGCGATAAACACTGGATTATAATTGATTGCGGTGAACCGGTCATCCCCCAAGCTATATATGAACTAAACACAGTGGATATTTTATATAACAAATTGAACAACTTGTCAAAAGTCGTAATTTTCCAAACGGGTGGAGGTTTGAATTTTCCTTAGGTTCATCCTTTCAATTCTACCATATCTAATTCAATTCTACAACCGATCAAGCCGTCCTCGGAAGCATCACCAATATGGTGGAACGGTAATAATGAATGCTCCCGATAGTGGATAGTCCCACACCAAACGCATCCATCATTCAACGAACATCATCACCATTGCGTTATTTTCGTGTTGTTAGAACTAGCGTATGTCATATTATCTGTAGACTGGTATGAACGTTCCTGAGTTCAGAGCGTAACCCAGATGTCCTCTTAACCTTACGTTTGATAGCAACACCATTGTAGATGACGCCAGTGCTGCACCGATAGGTAAGCTGCAATC
>KZ072569.1:28975-39116 GCA_002091845.1 Anopheles cracens
CCCTCACCGGTCGGCTTTGCCCCGATCCAACCGCGACACGTTTCCGCCTCACAGTAACACTTCTGCGCCTTTCGCCCGTACCGCTGGAACTGATAGTCGAACGTGATCTCCTCCCCGGGCAAGATGTATTTCGTACTGAAGAACCCAATTCTCAGCTCCCCGTTTACGGTCCACTTCTGTGTTTCTGCGTTTGGATCGCACGAATGGTTGATAAAACGCGAGATGTTGCCCTTTGTCGTGGCGTCAATGATTCCGTCACTGCGCAGCGCCATGAAGTAGTAGTGCTTGTTTTTTTCGCGTGAGTACGCATCCGCGCGCTCATCAAACTGCGCCCCGTTCAGTACCTCACCGACGTACTCCATGATGAACTCACCCGGTGCGACCGGTGTGCTCGCCTGTATGCCGAAACCTTTCTTCTCCGTGCGGAACACTTGACAGTGGGCGTACTCCTGGCGCTGGAAGCGACGATTCGTACACCGATCGCCGACGGTACACCGCGAGCCACACTCGATCATGAGCAGCCGATTCAAGCAATCCTCCCCGCAACCGTGCTCACCTCGTCCAATCTCCTCGTGCGTGAGGAAGCAATCGCACGTCATCTTCTTGGCCTCTTTGCTCACGATCCGATCGCTGTGGTAAATGTTCTCGCGGATCGTTTCAAATCGACTCAGTTTCTCTTCCATATCACGCAGATACTCCTCCGAGAGTTCCACGTTTGCGCTGTCTCCTTCGTTAGCTATTACGGGCCACGCTGGACCTGGCATTGCATGAGCCTGTAGCTGACCTGGTTGCATGCTAGCATCACCCATCGGGTAACTTCCAACCTCATAGCCGCCAACACTCGCCATGCTCGCATCGTTCGACTTCTTCAACAGGCGATCCTTATCGCGAACCAGCCCATGTCCACTGGTTCGTTGTTTCTGTGAACTTATAGTTTTGATGCGAGTTGAGCGGCGAATCGCGCCATCATCGACATAACTATCTACCAAGCGCACCAGATCAACGCGCTGCGAATCATCACGATCCTCATATCGAACTTCTTCACCAGCGCGCGGAAGTTCCCGAGGTGTAGGATCAGGAGCGGCAGCAATTGCCACCGGTTCCGCTTCATCTCCGGACAGCATAGCATACGGAGAGCTAGCTCCACTCCGCACTCCCGAGTCATCCTCCGATGGTAGTCCACTCGAAGCGAGCGTACTCTCGTGGTCCGAATATCCAAACTCCGATCGTAACGTTTCCGCCTCGCTGAACATTCCGTCCTCGTCGTCATGCTTGAGGTTCGTTACCAGTTCCTCTGGTTCTTCTTTCATTTGAACCGATGTTACTGGATCACTGACGGGAGGTTCCTCTTTCAAGAGTACTTTCTCCTCTGCCTTTACTTCAACAGGTTCATAAGTTGCAGTTGTAACCGGTTCCGATGGAGGTAATTCCATTTCCACCGGTTTTGGTACCACTTCCTCCATTTTGTACATCTTCAGTGAAGCTTTCGTGATTATCTTAGGTGCTACCTCGGGAAATAGTTTCATATCTTCGAGTGGGAATTCTTCCGTCGCTGGCATATGATGCTGGTGTTGGTGTACTGGTTCCTCAATTCTCTTCTCTGGAAGATCCGTTTGAGCAGGCGGCCGATCAATTTCCACCACCGGAGGTGGTTTCTCGACGCCCTTCGTTTTGGACGAATCTTTTTTATCTTTACTTTTCGCTTTTTTCACAATCGTCCGATCACGAATGGTTTCCTCCTGGAGGAAGCTTCCTCCGCTGGAAATACTCTTCCTTATCTGTTCGTCCTCCCCTCTCGGACGACTTGACGATTTATGACCGCTGATCGAAATATCCAGCTTCCGTACAACCCCTGAGTCGGAGGATTTCTTGTGCCGGCTGGAACTGCTACTACTGCCGCTACTGCTGTGCTTGTGCTCCTTCCGGTGTGAAGATGACGATGAAGATGAATCCTCGCGCCCCTCCTTCGTGTCGGTACCTCGTCGACGGGACTCATCCGGTTGCATCTTGCGCGAGATCGGTTGCACCTCGAGCGCCTGCAGTTCCGAGTCAAAGCACTTCTTCGGTTTGTCCGGCCGGGGTGGCACGGGCGCGGGGCGTCTCTTATCCTTCGCCGGTTCTTCGTCTTTCTTTTTGGGAACTTTTTCCGCTTGAGCCGGTATATCGGACTGAAGGGGCTCTGGAGCCAGTTTTTCCGACGGTATCGGCTCAAAACTAAGCTTCCGTTCGCTACCTTTCACACTGATGTGCCGTTTTTCTTGCCGATCCTCGATGCGTTCCTTCGATTGGGTTCGTTTGCGCGAATCTTCTTCCCTTTTTTTCAGAACTAGTACTAAATGTGAAGAATGGCGGCAGTCGTCCTTGCTTTGAATCCTTTACGACATCTTTGCTTTTTGGCGATGCTCCTTGCGCCGATACAAACACCTTTTGCTTCTTCTTCTTCTTCTTAAATTTACGGTACAATAGCTGTCATTTTTATGTGTGCCATGAAATGTAAACAAAAGCGCTGAATATGGCCGGCAAAATTGACAGCTTGTCAGCATTGTGCTGAAAGCGGATTTTCGAACAAAACAAAGTTGTACTAAAATTATTATCACAACTAAAACTACTAATAAAAGTGTTTGTACAACGGTTGTGGAACAACTTATAAAATCAATGTAAGTTTTTGCTATGTAAATCAAATAAATAATCAATAAAACAAGTCCAAACACTGTTTATTTACATTCGTTTTAGAACAATCACAACCTCCGAACATGTCAAAACAAGAGCGAACGGAACGAAGGAAAAAGAAACCGGGAAGAAAACATTACAAACGCAGCATAAACAAGACCCCCTCCGTAAACCATGCTAAAGGGAAATCGTGCCATCGGACCGTCGTCTGTGTGGTGGTAGGGCAGCGAGGAGGGAAAGAAAGTGGGGCGCCGTCGAAGTGACGTAAATACTCCGCCGCAACGAAGTTACGCACGGGCAGCGTGTACGGGAATGAAAATCGCGCCGCGCAACGAATTGTCCTTCCGGCTGAGAAAAGGACACGCGGGTGTAATGTGAGCCACTTGAAGAAGGACACTGAACCGCACTACGAACGAAAAGTGTCCAAAACGAGCGCCAGTGGTTACCAAGTGTTCGCATGCTTGAGAACAAGCGCATTCAAATCACGCAGAATAAAAAAAGAACCACACAAAAGCGAATCTAACACAGAAGCCACATTTTTTACCGTACCTGATTCATCGGCAGCGGTGCATCCACGACAAAATCACGGAACTTGTTCGTCGCCTTCACCTGCCGCTTCGATTTTCTCGTACCGGCCCCGTTGTCCATCACCTCATCCTCGATGAACACCACCGTTTCCCCGTCGTCTACCACAAGCGTGCCGGATTCGGTGCCATCCACCAGCATCGTTTCCTCCGACACGACGATCGTCTCGCCTTCGATGGTTTGACAATCTAGCAATTGCACTTCCTCCACCTCCACCACCTCCGCGACCTCCTCCTGCAGGACGACGGTATCCTCGAGCGATTTGCTCGTTTCTTCGTCCAATATTTCGATCATCTCCACCATCTGCTGCTCGGGACCATCGCCGGAAGCGTCGTCATCGAGCGGCACGGGTGATTCACTGCTGCTACTCTGTTGTGCAGTTGCGATACTTCGAGCTCCCCGGCCCCGTCCTCCGCCACGACCACGGCCTCTTTTACGTCCACGACCGGATGAACCGGGGGTGGAAGCACTGGCAGTCATGATTTCTTGCACCGGAGTGCCGGATGCGGAACGGCCACCACCACTGTCGCTGCTGCGGCTTCTGCTATCGGAAGACTCTTCGGCTACCTCCAACACTCTGCCACCCATGGCTACCTTCGATCCACGCCTACGTCCCATCGTGCCGATCCGTGAGTTGAAATTGAACACCAGGTACTACAATGCAGATCCTTTTTTTCAGAACTAGTACTAAATGTGAAGAATGGCGGCAGTCGTCCTTGCTTTGAATCCTTTACGACATCTTTGCTTTTTGGCGATGCTCCTTGCGCCGATACAAACACCTTTTGCTTCTTCTTCTTCTTCTTAAATTTACGGTACAATAGCTGTCATTTTTATGTGTGCCATGAAATGTAAACAAAAGCGCTGAATATGGCCGGCAAAATTGACAGCTTGTCAGCATTGTGCTGAAAGCGGATTTTCGAACAAAACAAAGTTGTACTAAAATTATTATCACAACTAAAACTACTAATAAAAGTGTTTGTACAACGGTTGTGGAACAACTTATAAAATCAATGTAAGTTTTTGCTATGTAAATCAAATAAATAATCAATAAAACAAGTCCAAACACTGTTTGTTTACATTCGTTTTAGAACAATCACAACCTCCGAACATGTCAAAACAAGAGCGAACGGAACGAAGGAAAAAGAAACCGGGAAGAAAACATTACAAACGAAGCATAAACAAGACCCCCTCCGTAAACCATGCTAAAGGGAAATCGTGCCATCGGATCGTCGTCTGTGTGGTGGTAGGGCAGCGAGGAGGGAAAGAAAGTGGGGCGCCGTCGAAGTGACGTAAATACTCCGCCGCAACGAAGTTACGCACGGGCAGCGTGTACGGGAATGAAAATCGCGCCGCGCAACGAATTGTCCTTCCGGCTGAGAAAAGGACACGCGGGTGTAATGTGAGCCACTTGAAGAAGGACACTGAACCGCACTACGAACGAAAAGTGTCCAAAACGTGCGCCAGGCAATCGAGGAGAAGGCGGAGGGAAGAGAAAGTGGCGCTATTGGTATTGTGTTTATTTTTAATATCACCACAAAGTTCTTTTTCCTTTCCGTTATCTATTGGTGGTTTGTTGACGGGGTAGATGGTTGAATGCATGCACAAAACTGCTGAATGTAGAATCGATTGAAATGGCTGGGTTAAGATAGCCCATGTGAACAAAGAGGGTGAAGCAACAGAGTGTGAATTAATCCCCTAAGTCACAACCTTTCCAAGATCAACGTGTGTTGCTTTGCGAATCGTCGTAGCTACCGCACAGCAAATACCGAAGATGAGCGTGTCAAAGTATCTTCCCATCCATGTATCCACCTCGCAGAAGGTTTGTCTCGTACGCACGTAATCATATTAGAATGTCTTCAGTTACATATTTCCTTCTTTGCAGATCATCATCCTCTCTGTATCGGCCGGGGTTGCTCTGCTCGGCGCGCTTGCGGCGTACCTTGGCCGACGGAGAACACCTCTGCCGCCGCAGCGCCGCATCCGGAAGCCCTGCAACCGGCGCACTCGTAACAGTGTTCGCAGCCCGAACGACATCATGTCGGTGGCGGGCTCGAAAGTGTCCGCGCGGTCGTACAGCCCCAGCGGTTCGGTGCACGCCATTTCCGACCGGATGTCGCTCGCGTCCGGCTCACTGGTAGCTGTCAGCGGTGTCCCCGGTATGGGCGGTGCGGCAGGCACGGTCGCCCTGCTCGGGAACTCGACCCCACTGACGCCGCAGCAACTCGGCGTAATGGGAATGGAGGCGCTCGAAACCGTCGTCAGCTACTGGGAGGATGCACTGGCCGGACGGAACGACATGGACATCCCGGGGCGAGCAGCGAATGCCGATCAGGACGAGTTCTGCCGTGAGTTGCAGAATCTACTCGATGCGGCCTACAACCTTCAGGAACAGGGCGAACTGCTCTTCCTTGACGAACGATCCGTGCTCTACCGGGACGATGACCGGAAGGCCATCACGGGCGCGAGCGCGGAGCACGGACTTACGAATGGACACCGGTCCGGGTCGGATCCGAACTTCGACTCGGCGGAGAGCTTCGCGTCCGCACTGGACCAGGTGGCCGATCTGCGCGAATTTGACGACACGGAGTCGTTCATGGATCTGGAGCGGTATCCGCTATACTCGAGTGCGCTGGAAACGATGGACGAGCAGCAGATACCGTACCGGACGCTGCGCACGGATATGGTGGGCTGTGCGTCCGACACGGAGTACCTCGCGAAGCTGCACTGCATACGATTAGCGTTTAAGCTACTCTTTAAGGTACGCTATGCAAGGTGGTATATATACATGAGTGCAGACACCGGATGACCGAGTTCGTAGTTATTCTTAATGTAGTTATCTTCTCATAAAAGTCAAGTTTTCTAGAGCATATATATCTGGCAGAAGATCTTGACACAACAAACTCTCGTAGATCTAGACCTGCCATTTCTGGCTACCATTGACTCAATTATACGCATAACTTGGAAAGTTTTTTCTGCATACGAGGAGACAATTTAGTTGAGATTCGAGATTCCAGGCCTGTGATGTGAAGGACCTTGCGATTGCGCAATATCTGTTTATGAGTTGATTAGAATAAGCTCATGAAGCTTTTTAACACGTTTACACCTCGATTACATTGGGTAGTTTCTGAACAAATCCGATTGTCAAAAATCTACTTTCATATGGCACAGTATCTTTTTGAAAGACTGATCGTTGTTTTACCTTATAACCGTTATCTGTAATCCAGTTTAAACACTACTCTAATATTCCTATCCTTCTCCTCCCTCTCGAAACACAGGATCCGAAAAACAGTCGCTGGGTGGCGGACACGGGCCGCCAGATTCTCACCGATCTGCTCTGCCTCGGCGACAAGGATCCGAAGGATTTCCTTGTCGCGTACGAGTCCATGCTCGAGTTCCTGCAGAATCCCGGCAACTGGATTGACATCGAGCTCGAGCTAGAATCGCGCAACGTTAAGGCGATGACGTTTTACGACGTCGTGCTCGACTTCATCATCCTGGACGCGTTCCGGGATCTGGACGCGCCGCCGAACAGCGTTCTAGCCGTCATCAACAATCGCTTCCTGTCGAACGGCTTCAAGGAGTCGGCTCTCGCCACCGCCGTCTGGTCCGTGCTGAAGGCCAAAAAGCGGCTGCTCAAGTTCCCGAACGGGTTCATGTCGCACTTCTACTGCATCACTGAGCAGCTGTCGCCGCTGATGGTGTGGGGTTTCTTCGGGCCGAACGAGAGCCTGAAGGAGGTGTGCCAGTACTTCAAGGACGAGACGATCGGCTTCCTGTGCGACATCTACAACTTCCAGAAGTGCCGGTACACGACGGTGGAGGAGCTGGCCGAGGACATACACGAGAATATGCGCAAGCGAGTTAACAACATCGGCGTTAAGTTCAATCAGTAGAGGACATAAGGTTTCTTTTTGTCGTTCTAGACGATAGTTTAGGAGTGAACTGGTGGAGGGGGGGGGGGGGATAAATGTTGGAAGTTGCACTATTTACGGTTCCGTTTTCGACAGGAAGATTTTTGAGTTAAAATGAAACTCCGTCTGTCTATAAATCCATGAAAAGAATCGTTTAATAAGATGTCTTTTAAACGGTAGTTTGAATATTCGAATTGCGGACGTGGAGGATGTGAAATATGCTACTTGCATGTAAACATCTTTCAAGGGAATTCAATTTCATATCAAGCCTCTCACGTTCAACGGATAATCCTAACATAGAGATACCATCAACCTACACACAAATAGGACCATTTGGAGAGTCAGCAAAGAGATGGAACTCATTTCAGCCGGATATAAGCTCAAGTTAACCTGTATTTTCTTTTGTTCCGCGGTGTAATGATCACCTTATATTCCAACGGTTTGAGGCTAGAAGGGAAAATTGTTGTATAAGCTCATCAGTTACCTTTTGCACGGCAACGCGGCGAGGCTTTCATTTCTGCTCAACCCATTCAATGTTCAAACAAAACGTCGCTTGTTATATTCGATGCGTCTAGGATGTAAACCTGATGCTGGCCAGTATATCAGAGGCAGCGGGAAGCTTCTATCTACAACAACATACAAATTAAGATGTACACACAGACACACCAAGTGATTCGAGTTTGCGTGTTCCCTTGTTTTTCCGGTAAAGCGGCCACTGGTTTGGGATGCAAAAAAGACACATAGGACCCTATAATAGCTTTAATAAACTGAGAAGAAAAAGGCTCTTGTCATCGTGATGAAATGTGGAAAGATCAAACTGCGACTCCTTTGATTGGGCTACGTTGTTGTTACTTGGAATATATCTTACCGAAATGAACGGCGTTTATGCTGACCAATGAATTAAAATTAATAGATTGCGATTAAATAAATATAAGATTACTGCTTTCACACAACGGTTTCGCCCTGGTTTGAACCAGGGGGAATAATTAAGCTTTGAATATCAGTAGAAACCGTTCCGTGCGAGGATAACTGCCAGCACGAAAGCACCTCCACAGCCTACTTGATCGTCTGCTGCAGCTTGGTCATGCGTTCCTCCAGCTTTTTCACCTCCTTGTTGACGTTCTCCAGGTTCTGGGCGAACGCTTCCTGCACACCGGTCAGCAGCGTCTTGTTGGCGGCCACGCCGTTCAGGATGGAGGCTTGCGTTGTTTCCAGCTCGGCAAACAGTTTGCTGAAGTTGGTAGCTGTATGATATTGAGTCGATTAAAATTATGTATCTTTCTGTACAGTTCTCTACAGTAATCGAAACGATTTCGAAATTATGAGATTCCAAAGTAGGGAAAATGATGCATGTTATCTTTAGCACTGATAATATAAAACGATCATGAAATGAAATTTCCACATTTGTTTCACAGCTCAGAGACATTAAATGATAGTAGCTGTGCTGTAACTTATAAAATGTTGTGTTGGTTTTGTTAAAATGGGGTGCAAATGATTGAAAATATGATCTGAATCTGAAATTCGTTTTCTTACCGTATTTGTGCAGAGACTCGAGCGTTTGCATACGGTGCAGCATGTCGGGCAGGATCTGCACGATCGGTTCGGTGCTTTTCGCGATTTCGTAAAGCTCCAGGATCTAGCGGAACGCAAACCACAAAAACTCGTCAATGCACACATACACACCGTTTGATCGTTGCGAAACTGCTTACCTTCTGCTCCCGATTCGGATCCTGGCCGGTGGCGTTCGATTTTTCCTGTATGCTGTTCATCTGCTGCAGCAGATTGTTCAGGCGCTGTTCGATCGTGTCGAGCTGGGCGGGTTGCAGGAGCGCCGCCTTCGCCGATATGTTCTGTACCGCCTCGATCAGATTGCCGGTGCCGGCCGAGCCAGCGAGTCGGCTGATGCGCTCCGGCTTGGCGCCGACGGCCACCTCCAGCTGGTGCAGCCGATGCTCCAGCTGGGCGACGCGGGCACTCTGCAGCAGCTCGTTCGCAACCGCCTTCGGATTGCTGCTCGTCACCACACCCTTCTTCTTGTACTCCTCGATCTGGGCGATGAGTTTCTTCGCTTCGGCGTCACCCCCGCCGGCCACCACCTCACTGCCGATCACCTGCTCCAGCTTCAAGCTCTCCAGAACCTTCTTGGCGGTGCTGACCACACCGAACACCGTCTCGTACGAGGCCTTCTCTTCCGCCGTGCGGCCCGTGTCGGCCCGGGACGATTCGATCTCCTCCATCAGCTCGTTCATCTCGCACTTCAGCCGATGGCAGCGCTGGAGCGGTGTTTCCCGTTCGCCCTCGCCCGCCAGCTCGTAGTCCATGCTGCGTGCGTCATAGCCGAGCCGATTCTTGCGCCCGATCCCGTCGGAAAAGTCGACATCGCCGGCCAGATATTTGCCCCGGAACTTGCCGATCGAGTCCTTGGTGGAGAGGTGCAGTCGCTCGATCGCATCGTTCACCGGTTCGTCCTCGTCGTAGTCCGAGGTTTCCGCTTCGTTCACGTCGGGCGTTTCGTAGACGTCCGGTTGGTCGTGCGCCTGGAAAAATTCACGAGCGTCGCTCGTTAGTTTTCGGACACCGAAACGATCACCGCGATACTTACGATGTAAGGCAAGTACTGGAATTTCGGATCAGCCATTTCCTGCGAGTGTTTCAGCCCGTTTTAGTTTCGGTGACGAGAAAAGAAATCTTATTTACGGGAAATGGGATTGTTGACGACGGTGCAGGAACGAATGACATCACTTTGACAGAAAGAGATGGGTAGCGTGTTTGACAGCGTGTGTCAGCTGTCAGTGGATAGTTTTATGTTTAAAACGATCGTTACTATTGGGAAATCCACAGAGATAGAACTCGCAGGGTTAAATCTGAGTCTTGGAAGGTTTTCTCCATTTTCAAAAACAAAACTCTCACGCCATCGTTGCTTTTTGGGCGTGAACTTAATTCCTTGGACCAAGCAGTAACATATTGCTTGCTGT
>KZ072572.1:0-15016 GCA_002091845.1 Anopheles cracens
CTGCGCCAACAGCCATTCCGCTGCCCATATATCCTGGTCACGGGGCGGAAGCGCAATCCTCGAGCGACTTAGCCGCGCGCGCGCGCGCGTATGCGTTCGCGGGTGTGTGAAGAAGGAGAAAGTGTAACTGAATATAAATGATGCCGGTTTTCGGGGTTTTTGTTTTTGTGGGTTCAGGTGGAGGTGGCTTTAGTTTTCGCGTACACGCGTTCCGAGCTGTGTGGAAACGAGAAAGTTTTGGGAAAGCTTCGGTGGGGGAGGTGGTTGGTGGGGGTGGATGATCCGTAAAATCGAACCCGTGTCGAGCTAAACAACTAATGGCCAAAGTCACGTGCGCGCTCGGTTTTCGCATTTGACAGCACGTTTGTTTGTGTGTGCGAAACGCTCATCAAACATTTGACTTCCATAAAGGCTGCACGCACGTGTGTACCCAATAGGAAGTGGAGCTTCTCTATTGTGCAGGCGATACCATACGACCGTACTGTTGTTGACGCTTGCTGTGCAGGGGATGGCGATTTGTTGGTGATTTTGTTGTTGTCAGATTTGCTGCACCGGGTTTACGAGCTCGATAAGTAGGGCACATACGAAAGTTCGTAACTCGTTTGATTGCCCATTCCACACATTGACAGTTTTCTTGGACAGTTTGATCAATTATACCATATAGAGATTGAAGCGATCCTCAAGTACCACATAGTTGTATACAAGTTTTACAAGTTTTACAAGAAAATAGTAAACTAATGCTATACTTTAAAATTTTCTTCCGATGTTTTGTCATATAGATTCCAATTTTGTAACACATTGGATATGTTCTTACACAAGTTTAACTATCATCCCATTTGAAGTGCTCGTTACGACCCATTGTCCTAAAATTTTCCAAGAAAATCGTAAACTTCAAGTTCTTTCTCTACAAATTTGCACTACAAATACAGTTTTGCTTCTAAGTTATTAAAAAAGCCAATACGATGTCTAAATTAGACAGCAAATTTAAATGCTGAAAAATAGGCTTTCATTTTGGTTGTCTACCCTGCGCCATATGCCTCAAAATAATTAGTTTACAGCTCACGTGGTCATTTGTTCGCCATTTGCTCGCTCTGGCTCCCCGCCTCGAGTAATGCTCGAACTGCTCGAAACTGCAATCCGCAACGAGGCCAGGAGAGGCCTCGTTTTTGGCACCACGGCGTCGGACGCGTACCTTTCGCCGGTGACACCGATCGAACCCCGATATCCGATACGGCTTCGGTTCTCCGTTCGGAATAGACAAGCATTGCTTCACTTAATATTCCTAACGTGGGTTCGGTGCGAAGTAAAAGTGCACCGTGTGCGGGTCGCGATACCGTGCAGAAACTTAAACTCAACCGCCCGAACGCGGTCAACTGCGCCAACAGCCATTCCGCTGCCCATATATCCTGGTCACGGGGCGGAAGCGCAATCCTCGAGCGACTTAGCCGCGCGCGCGCGCGCGTATGCGTTCGCGGGTGTGTGAAGAAGGAGAAAGTGTAACTGAATATAAATGATGCCGGTTTTCGGGGTTTTTGTTTTTGTGGGTTCAGGTGGAGGTGGCTTTAGTTTTCGCGTACACGCGTTCCGAGCTGTGTGGAAACGAGAAAGTTTTGGGAAAGCTTCGGTGGGGGAGGTGGTTGGTGGGGGTGGATGATCCGTAAAATCGAACCCGTGTCGAGCTAAACAACAAATGGCCAAAGTCACGTGCGCGCACGGTTTTCGCATTGGGCAGCACGTTTGTTTGTGTGTGCGAAACGCTCATCAAACATTTGACTTCCATAAAGGCTGCACGCACGTGTGTACCCAATAGACCGGGCCCGAGCGTTATGATATTTATGAAGCCACTATGGGCCGGCACGGCTGTGGAAATAAACACCTGCTAAACGAGAGCTCATCGAGGCTTTCGTTAGTGTGTTCCGGATCAGGCTGGAGGGAGATAATCCTGTGCGCTCAATGCCGCCACTGCAGGGGATGGCGATTTGTTGGTGATTTTGTTGTTGTCAGATTTGCTGCACCGGGTTTACGAGCTCGATAAGTAGGGCACACCAATTGGGAGACAAATTCCGGCGATTTATTATACGCGCACCAACTTCGACGGCAAAGTCGCGCCTGGGTGTGGTTTGACGCGCGCGCGTGCGCACTACAATTTCATGGGAAAACGGACGCGTTTGTTTGCGCAGATTTTTGCGCAAATTCTTATGGAGGTTAAACAGAATTTTGTTTGATGGACAAACAGCTGTCATTATGAGGTTACTTTGACGTTCTTGACGGATGAAAGAAATGCAAACTTCTAAGGATGATTGACTCTTTTCTGAGTCGTTCTCCTAAACGCAGCTCTCCCAGCTGTGACTTCTCTAGGGCCCGTAGCACGCGAAAGTGAATTGGAAGCGCCCGGGCACTGGAAGGAAAAACAACACGACCCCCCGCAAACAACAGCAAATAAAATTAAGCTACGACGACGCTCACCGGCAGGGGAAAAGCACTTTTCCGTTCGTTCACCGCTCGTTTCGCACGTGGACGTTCGGCTGAAAATGAAATGTTTTCATCGCGCCCAATAATCCCTCCGTCCGGAAGTCCCGCGGACGCAAGAAAATCACGCTTTACGCGCGTTGTTCGAGGCTCGTCGTCGAAGAAATGAATTGTAAATGAACAAGATAAAGCCAAACACACAGGCGTGTGCGCGAAGCGAACGAAACGCGCTCCAAACTTCCAAACAACAAAAGCGAAATTGAATTCAAGTGACCTGCGTGGCGCAGCGTGCTCCCCTTCCTGTGCGGTAACTTCCACTCGAGCGGGCGCCCTTAACCGTGCGCGATCATTGCCGATGAATTATTCAACTTTATGATAATGCGAGCAGCAGCGCAACGGGCCGGCAGCATCTTTTTCTCTCCATCCCTGGATCTCGATGATCTCTGCGGTGGCTAAACATCGCGAACATCCTGGTGGCCGGCCCGGCCCGGCGTTGACCTTTTGCAGCAGGTTGAAATTTGAGGCCTTTTCTCTTTCCATTAGGGCCCTAATGTGCAAAGATTTTGAGATTTCCAAAACGCCAATCTCTCTCCGTGGGCCGAGGATGCGCGGGTGTTGGCGTTGGAAAAAGTCATGTTTCTGTTTTCACGGTCCAGATCATAGGACGTGGCCGGGACTGATTCGTTCCGGGCGTGAGCAACGAATTGCTGTGCTGCTGGGCATGCTCGGTCAAACCTCGAAGTTCGGTGAGCCGGGCACAGCTGGGAAAAGTCAAACTTGGTGGCCTCCTACGATCGGAGATAAGCTATATTTTTTGCCTATAGTACACACCATCACCCTATGAAATCTTCATTTGACTACAGATGACGGCGGACTTTCTGGCCTTGATTTTTAGTAATTTTCACTGATTTTTCGGAGTTTTCCTCGCAGCACAATTAGCGACCGTAGCGAAACCGTGCCGGGTTGTTGCGGGTGGACCAGTTTTTTTTATTTCTTCCAAACTCCACCACCTGCGCATCGTGGCTCATCTTGATCGCGCTGATTAGCGAGGAAAGTTGGTGGGGTGAAAGTGAAATCCCAAGACCCCGGGTTGATCTGAGATTTGTTTTGGTCGTTTTTGTCTATCGCGGACACACAATTAAGCGATCTGATCGGTGTTGGAAGGCAGAAAACTGTCTCGACGACCGTGCCGCTGCCGGTTTAATTTAGACTGCGACGTGCCGATCGTTGAGAATCGTTAACATATTTTTGGAGGAATCTCAAGGAACGTGTCGAAAACGAAATTAAATTCGTTTCGTTTGGGGACACTCAAGCTAAAAGTTTTGCGTGTCGACAATTATCCTTTTTGCTACGATTTACTTCCCAACCCCATTCCACGTGTGCCTCTGCGTAACGAAACGCGTAATTGAAAATGATAAACGCAGCTCTCCCAGCTGTGACTTCTCTAGGGCCCGTAGCACGCGAAAGTGAATTGGAAGCGCCCGGGCACTGGAAGGAAAAACAACACGACCCCCCGCAAACAACAGCAAATAAAATTAAGCTACGACGACGCTCACCGGCAGGGGAAAAGCACTTTTCCGTTCGTTCACCGCTCGTTTCGCACGTGGACGTTCGGCTGAAAATGAAATGTTTTCATCGCGCCCAATAATCCCGCCGTCCGGAAGTCCCGCGGACGCAAGAAAATCACGCTTTACGCGCGTTGTTCGAGGCTCGTCGTCGAAGAAATGAATTGTAAATGAACAAGATAAAGCCAAACACACAGGCGTGTGCGCGAAGCGAACGAAACGCGCTCCAAACTTCCAAACAACAAAAGCGAAATTGAATTCAAGTGACCTGCGTGGCGCAGCGTGCTCCCCTTCCTGTGCGGTAACTTCCACTCGAGCGGGCGCCCTTAACCGTGCGCGATCATTGCCGATGAATTATTCAACTTTATGATAATGCGAGCAGCAGCGCAACGGGCCGGCAGCATCTTTTTCTCTCCATCCCTGGATCTCGATGATCTCTGCGGTGGCTAAACATCGCGAACATCCTGGTGGCCGGCCCGGCCCGGCGTTGACCTTTTGCAGCAGGTTGAAATTTGAGGCCTTTTCTCTTTCCATTAGGGCCCTAATGTGCAAAGATTTTGAGATTTCCAAAACGCCAATCTCTCTCCGTGGGCCGAGGATGCGCGGCAGCACGTTTGTTTGTGTGTGCGAAACGCTCATCAAACATTTGACTTCCATAAAGGCTGCACGCACGTGTGTACCCAATAGGAAGTGGAGCTTCTCTATTGTGCAGGCGATACCATACGACCGTACTGTTGCTGACGCTTGATGTGAAGCTGTTTGAGACGATTTATGCCTCAAATTTTCTTCTATGAGAATCAAATGTCACAAACACTCTTCGAACACGCATTGTAAATGCATCAGGATGCATTAACGAGTTATACAACAACGCGCAAGATATTCCATCTAAGGCAGGTTTCCACATAACAGAAGCGAGGATATGTTCAAAACTGAATCTTAGGGAGGTTTTAACTGAAGTTGTTGTATGATTTGTTTCCCACAAACCTTTCTCCCAACAATTGAGAGAGCAATTAATACAGATGAAAACCATCAAACGGATTTTTTTGCCAACAAAAGAGTTGACTCAAAATTTGCACCGAATTGATTTAGACCGTTACATTTCGGTGATTTAATTTGATTATCTAATTCTCGGTCTTTTCATCGCGGAGTCATTGAACTGGCCTGCGTCTCCACAGGGAAGGTGGCTTTGCCTATAGTACACACCATCACCCTATGAAATCTTCATTTGACTACAGATGACGGCGGACTTTCTGGCCTTGATTTTTATTAATTTTCACTGATTTTTCGGAATTTTCCTCGCGGCGCAATTAGCGACCGTAGCGAAACCGTGCCGGCTTGTTGTTGCGGGTGGACCAGTTTTGGGTTTTTTTTTGTATTTCTTCCAAACTCCACCACCTGCGCATCGTGGCTCATCTTGATCGCGCTGATTAGCGAGGAAAGTTGGTGGGGTGAAAGTGAAATCCCAAGACCCCGGGTTGATCTGAGATTTGTTTTGGTCGTTTTTGTCTATCGCGGACACACAATTAAGCGATCTGATCGGTGTTGGAAGGCAGAAAACTGTCTCGACGACCGTGCCGCTGCCGGTTTAATTTAGACTGCGACGTAACGAGTGCCGATCGTTGAGAATCGTTAACATATTTTTGGAGGAATCTCAAGGAACGTGTCGAAAACGAAATTAAATTCGTTTCGTTTGTTTTGACGTTTTACTGAAGCATTCGTTACGAGCGATAAACGCTTCGGTGTTCCGCCAAATGCTCAAAACAAGCATTCGGAATTGCTAGGGTAAAGAGTATTGGAAGTAGTGATGTTTTTTGTCACATACCGTAATTCTTAACGTGCATTTCGATATAGTTTGAGTCAGCTACAAAACAAACATTGAAACTCTCAGTGACTTCGGATGAGATCGGATGAAATGTAGGTTATCTTTTATCATCAGAGACACTAGCTCAGGGCCGGACATGCAGTATCGTCCGAAGTCAGATGTATTTATGTTAGAGTTATTTTTATCAACATCGTTTCAAACTCGTTTAGATAAGTGGGCCTTTCAGGTCATGGACGGTGTACCATTTATATTTCGAAAGCCGCTTTTTGTATCAAGAGTCAAGGGAGTTTAAACCACTAAATTCTTGATTCCTTTACATTAGAATGGTTTGGGTTAAGTACTTTGCTTGCGATAAATTCTTCCCACAAACATTTACTAGCAAGAATTTACCACCCAATTCGGTTCCCTCACTAACGAACGTTCAAACGACCTTCAAATTATCGATAACTACTGCACGGTGAGGTGATAATCAGCCATCGGTTCCGTTTGTATAGCCGGCAGTAAACGCTTAGCTCGTTTTCTAACCGTCATAATTCCGAAGGTCGATCGAGTGCCGCATCGAATTCCATCGTTTGCCTGTATAAAATAAACAACCCGGTCGAGATTCCCTTTCGCAAAACAGCACCGCTCGCGAGTCGAGTGTTTACGTATCCGCCGAGTGTGCGAGCCTCCGACTCTGGCGTGTAATCAGGAAGTAACGGAGGGCCGCTAGGAAGCATCGTCGTCGGCATGATCATGGAAGATTTATTTACCTTTGACAGCGCGCCTGATGCGTGTGTCCGCCTCTTACTTAAATGATCGATCAATTCGATTCTGTTGTCTCTTGTGCTGTTGGTTTCTGTGTTGTTGCCCTGCACGGTCTGCTAGAGTTTAAGCCGGAGGAGCACCTGTTTCTATTGTTCGTCTGATGCCAAGGTCTCATTATTGCTGGAAACGATCATAAGCCACCCGTACGCGGCGCATGGAACGCTCATCGTTCCATCTTCCGCCAATCGAACTCTAATGTGAAACGATTTATCTCTCGGCATATTGCGTAGAAACGTATCCTCGCTTTGGGGGATGGTTCATGTTAGGAGTCGCAATAGACATAAACAAATATTTTTACTGCCAATTTTTCTTGTTCGTTGTTTTCGTAGCTATGAGTCTCTATATCGTCTAGCTTCGAACTGATGACGATATGTTCAATAAGTATCTATTTGGACGCATATAAAATGTTGCAGCCATGACAATGTCACTGTGGTTTGCATATTTTGCTTACATTAATATTAATATTCCTAAAGTACACCACGCGGAGTGCGTTTCAGAGCAAGATTGATGGCGAGCCGTACGTCGCTATACGTGCGTGGTTTGAAATGCGTTGTACTTTGAATTCTATTCTAGACAGCCATCCTCTCTCAGATAGATTTTAGAAGATTCTTCGCTAGAGTTTGCTATCGCGTTGGACACAATAAAAGGATGGTGGACCTGTACCTCACACAGCCGCCAGTACGTGCGCTGCCTGGCTAATACATTCGATGCGTGTCGTGCTTTAAATATACTTAGGGAGGCGCGAGAATGTACCCGATAGGATCAGCCCAAGACACTGCCAAAGGCTTGCCGTGCTGATGAGGATGGCACATGACAAAATCACCGTCGCGTTGTACTGTGCCGCTTTTTAACCGGATGAATATTCATAACGCTAAGCACAGCTGCCCGTAGTGCCGTGTGTCTTTTTACCAAGCGGGTTCGCCCATCGTTGGGCTTAGATCCGGCCTCCGAAGGGGAGGTCTATTTGCATGCACGCAACGCATGACTTGCGAGATATGGATTTTCGACTTCTGGAAGTCTGGATTTAAACGTCCGGATCTTTCCACAGTTCGGGATTTTTTTTTGAAAATTGATCCTTTAAGATCTATCTCTTTAGCTCGATCGATATTGCCGCGCTCGTGACGATTGCCGTCAGTGATGTTGCTGACTGTGTTTTTTCTTAGCTTTTGTTTTACGAACCGGCTGACCTTCCTACCGGCCTAGCCATTTATGGGGAACCGGAGTTACCGGGACGCGGCGTCCGGCGGTGGCGATGGTGTCGAAGAAATTAATGAGATTCACCTCACGCTGAGCGGCGCGGACCGATGGACGATCGTGATCCGTTTCGAGTCGACCGTCGATCGTCTTCGATGGTGGCTTCGTTTTGTTGTTTTTGTTCCTCGTTCCTCACCCTTGTGTTTTTGGAACGCCAGAAAACCGGTATGCAAATGTGACACATTCCAATCAGAAGACGACAACACCGACGACGACTTTGGCGACATTGCTTGCTGTTTGTTGTGGCGTGTGCGTGTGTGTGTGTGATTTTTTGTTTCCAATTTCTTACTGCGATCATATCATGTCGGTTTCAAGGGGTGCTTCTCATTTAAATTCGCGCTATTTTGTCACCTTGCACGGCGAGTACTGAAGCTGAGGCTAGGTGTGGAGTGGTTTAGCAGAATACCTACAATTCACACTACATAGCGAGCTGTATTTTGCGGGATCAAAATGCTGATGAAGAAATTATTCGTCACGGTGCTCTGACGACAAAGCGACTGCTGTCGTATTTATCAATGAAGTTGTTGAATTCACGAAGAAGTGACTGTCTTGATGTAAAATCGTCAAAATCGTCATCAAATCGTTCTATCTCAAACCTTGGATAGAAATTGGAGGGCAAACGATTTACTGAGCAGCCAAAAAAACTACTGATAAGCCACTCTCTACACCTTGAGTCGTGATTCATGATGATAACTGCTCGTTGATATATCACTGATAAACTCTGTCTGAATCAGCGATCCAAGCACCCGAAGTTGTTTGACTGGTCGTTTAAAAAAGCAGACAAAAACATATCTGCATGGCGGAAGTAGTTATGAATCATTCTTCTCAAAGTCTGTGCTCCTCATTACCGGTACCCCGACGGTACTATAATGACGCCCATATGGCTTGTTTGATCTGAATTCAAACTTCCGTGTACCATTTCCTCCTCTCCTAACCAATCCCAGTAAACGACGCAAGAGAAGTTGTGCTTCCAAGAAAATCCAAATAATGGACGGATGAATCAGAAACGGTTCGCGCACGGGAAACAAGCACTCTCTCCACACCATCAGGGCAACCGGGCTGGAGCTCTTTATTTTGAGAAAATTATAGGTCTTCAAACATACGTGTGCACACTGCAACGCCGCATGGCACATGGTAATTGCTCGGGTCAAAGGACGACCACGTTGCAGAACAGCAGCCGGAACAGGCTAGATGGCATCTGGCTGTGTGTCTGTTTGAGGATTGTCATTCGCTTCCAACCGCACAACGTACAAACAACAGATGCCACTCCATGCTTCTGCTGCATCAACTTCTTGCATCTTCAACAAAGTTGCCCAAGAACTATAATCCAGTCCTATCGCGCACGGAGTGAACATCCAAAGGTTGCATGCAGAACGGTAGGTAGGAGAGAGATAATTACCATCCGCTTAGGTTTGACTTTTAATGCCCCCAGGAGGCCTCCACGACCACGACCGCGGTCTACGTTGAAGCGTGCTGCTCGCAGGTGTTTGTGGTAGTTGTGTTCTGCCCGAGAATACAGAGACATTACAACGCGCGCGCGCGCGCGCTCGGGCGCACTCACAGTTTTGTTGTGTTGGATAATGTGGACATAGAAAAGGCACGTGTGCAGGTGTTGTGGCAGGCGCGCTGGTGCGGTGGGAGCTGTGCTGCGGGTGTTGCGGCTGTGCATAAGTGCACAAGCGTATTTTAATCAACTTCCCACATGCCGTCCTCTCGTGTCGCGATGCTAATCCATAAGCAGACCCCCGCCGCCACGATCAACTGGTCAAACTCGTTTGTCTGCGCGTCAAGTTCCTACGTATGCGCGCGTGGAGTCTGGAAGGTAGGCGCTGCGTGGACAACGAGCCTAACTAATAGAACCCACAAGAATCGCAAACCACCTCCCTCCCCTGTGTCAATCAGTGTCGATTTGGGACGTTCTGGAATGTTTTGTTCCATGAAACGGAGCAGCTGTGGGGCCGTACAAAATTCACCTGCATGTTCGGGGGAGTTGTTCTCGATAGCCGCCTCTTCACCAGACTCGGCAGCTTACGTCACCGCAAGTGTCATGGTCATCTGATATGCCCGTCCGGAGGGTAGTAGTTACACCAGTTTCGTATGTTTTCGCCCCGCACCAAGTGTCCATCTCGGCCACATCCATTAATCTGTTTCACAAGTTCGATCTGCTGTAGTCTTTGCCGCATGATAAAAGTCTCAGCCATAAAAAAGCTGTTTTACGACTGACTGTCTCGCGTTGCCCCTCTGGACTTTGATTGGTGCTGGTGGTGGTTTAGACTTTGGCGCAACGAAATCCACCTGAATATTCGGAGTCGATGTCAGCCGATCCAGTTTTGATGGCGCTGCTGGCGTTTACGGAGCGCTGCGGATGGAGGTGGGCGATACATTGCGCTGTGTGGAACTGGTTGTGCTAGCCCAGATGTACGTCATGTTGGGTCCACATGCCCGTACGCTGGGCTACTGATGGATGCAGGAAACACTTCTGACGCTACAGAATCTGACACGACGGATGAAGTATATGCAAGATGTGGGCACCGTTACGTCTGGGCCCAGCGGCTTCGCCATTGCACCAGGGTTTGTGTATGATGTGACCGCATCACACTTCCGCATCCAGATTCCCCGAGACCGGTTTCATATTTACTTATCGCGCGCGCGCGCTCGGGCGCACTCACAGTTTTGTTGTGTTGGATAATGTGGACATAGAAAAGGCACGTGTGCAGGTGTTGTGGCAGGCGCGCTGGTGCGGTGGGAGCTGTGCTGCGGGTGTTGCGGCTGTGCATAAGTGCACAAGCGTATTTTAATCAACTTCCCACATGCCGTCCTCTCGTGTCGCGATGCTAATCCATAAGCAGACCCCCGCCGCCACGATCAACTGGTCAAACTCGTTTGTCTGCGCGTCAAGTTCCTACGTATGCGCGCGTGGAGTCTGGAAGGTAGGCGCTGCGTGGACAACGAGCCTAACTAATAGAACCCACAAGAATCGCAAACCACCTCCCTCCCCTGTGTCAATCAGTGTCGATTTGGGACGTTCTGGAATGTTTTGTTCCATGAAATGGAGCAGCTGTGGGGCCGTACAAAATTCACCTGCATGTTCGGGGGAGTTGTTCTCGATAGCCGCCTCTTCACCAGACTCGGCAACTTACGTCACCGCAAGTGTCATGGTCATCTGATATGCCCGTCCGGAGGGTAGTAGTTACACCAGTTTCGTATGTTTTCGCCCCGCACCAAGTGTCCATCTCGGCCACATCCATTAATCTGTTTCACAAGTTCGATCTGCTGTAGTCTTTGCCGCATGATAAAAGTCTCAGCCATAAAAAAGCTGTTTTACGACTGACTGTCTCGCGTTGCCCCTCTGGACTTTGATTGGTGCTGGTGGTGGCTTAGACTTTGGCGCAACGAAATCCACCTGAATATTCGGAGTCGATGTCAGCCGATCCAGTTTTGATGGCGCTGCTGGCGTTTACGGAGCGCTGCGGATGGAGGTGGGCGATACATTGCGCTGTGTGGAACTGGTTGTGCTAGCCCAGATGTACGTCATGTTGGGTCCACATGCCCGTACGCTGGGCTACTGATGGATTCCAAAGGTTGCATGCAGAACGGTAGGTAGGAGAGAGATAATTACCATCCGCTTAGGTTTGACTTTTAATGCCCCCAGGAGGCCTCCACAACCACGATCGCGGTCTACGTTGAAGCGTGCTGCTCGCAGGTGTTTGTGGTAGTTGTGTTCTGCCCGAGAATACAGAGACATTACAACGCGCGCGCGCGCACCGTACGCTGGGCTACTGATGGATGCAGGAAACACTTCTGACGCTACAGAATCTGACACGACGGATGAAGTATATGCAAGATGTGGGCACCGTTACGTCTGGGCCCAGCGGCTTCGCCATTGCACCAGGGTTTGTGTATGATGTGACCGCATCACACTTCCGCATCCAGATTCCCCGAGACCGGTTTCATATTTACTTATCTACGGGTGAAAATCGCATCAACATATGGTCCACGGACCCGCTCCAGGTGATGGCTCATGCGGCCAGGGATTTGCTTTCGGAGGTGAGCTTTTAGCGCCCGTTCCTGCCGCTATCGTGCACTTGATCAGCGCCTCAGATATTGAGACTTTAGATGCCGACAGCGTACACCAGTTCAAGAGCGCCATGCTTCTTGTTTTCCGTGGGCAATATTGCACACAACAGTGCGGTCTGGATACGATCGGTAGATATTGGTTGTATAGCTTACATCCTGAGGATATAGCACATACTATTTGCATAAACTTCACACCTAAACATCTTTGCACGTAAGGGCTGGACTGTTTTCCACCGTCCAGCGACTCATCCACACGCGCGGGCAAATGTGTAATCATCGTTAAGCGCTAACGCGTTTCCATAAATCTCCCGCCCCAACGTCAGACGGAGCGGGAGCAGAAGGAAGTTGACTTAACTTTCGCTAACTTCGGAACCACGCTCCATGCGGAACTTGCGGCCAGCTTCGCGACGCGACGTAATCGTTTCCTCCGCGGAATGGGCTTTTGCGGAATGGTAAATGAGCTTATTTTTCGAGTCAACCCCCCAAAAACAAACTGTATAAATAGCCGCCAAACAGAGCCCCCCCTCAATTTCTCGTTTCGTCTGCCCGGATGCGCTCGCGTGAAAGAAAAACGGCGATCGAGAAAGGTAAACGTTTGGCGGGGTGATCTCGGGACGAGATTGGGGCTTATGATGGCGGCACGCATGCTCATTTGCAAGTTCAATATATTGACCATCAAATGTGCGTGCCCCCTCGTGCGAACGAGAACGACCTTTAGCTCGTTTATCAAAGTTGACGCTTGCTGTGTTTAGTGCTAGTTGGAAAGAGTAGACACATTTCAAACAGCTTGTGATAACGTTTTTTTATATTCAACATTAAGTTGAATTGAGCTTTAAACAAACGACTGAATGCGTATGAGTTATAAAAAGGAATACCTTTCCTTTTTATAACCAATAGGAACCCAACATGCACCCTGTTGAAATGAGATACTTAAACTTGTTTACAAGCTCATTTTCTATCCTGTACTCTGCAGGGTATATCCAAGACTTCCTGAAGTGATCTTAAAGAGCTCTATTTAAACGTGCTGATCGTTTTGAAAACCCACAGGTCAAATTCCGATCACAACTCTCGAGTTCAGCTTGCATTCTTATGGCTTTGACAAGTTCTAGTTTCCGTTTCCCTCGTTCATTCCCTGAGCTTCCAAACATAGCTGAACAATGCACGCCTTTCAAGTGAGGAACCCTCTCTGAAAACGAGTGGGCGACGTTGTTGTTCCCGTGAGCTATCCGCTGAGCAATTTGGCTCATTTCCGAAGCGACCGTTCAAGTGTCACTCTGTAGCGGAAAGATGAAGCCGGAAGGGTGCAGGAGAGCTGGGTGTGGGCCGTTCCAAAGGCCACCACAGCATGACACATACGCCTGTGTACAGCCCGGTGAGGAAGGTGAGCTTTTTTGCTCCGTACTGCGGCGCCATTAAAACGTCGCGCGTACATCGCAATCCCGATGAGTCAACGCGTTGCCATTCATGTGCATTCGCGAGTGCCAAAGACCGAAGTGAGCCGCTTAGATCAACGGACGTCCGCAAGATCCGCAAGCACGATCCGATCTCGATCCGGTTCCGAGGAGCAGGCAGCGTGCATATGCGTGCACATGAAACCGGTACACGCCGGCAGAAGATGACCCAGCTGCCGACAGGCACAGTTTCTCCACGCGGGCCCTTCCAAGCGCCGCCCTCCTCCCGACGTACGGTTTTATGAATGAAAAGTGAACGAACGCTCGCACCGTAACCGTAACTCTATCGCGTAGCCCCCATCCGTCGCTTCGG
Organism: Anopheles cracens; assembly: GCA_002091845.1. NCBI lineage: Eukaryota > Metazoa > Arthropoda > Insecta > Diptera > Culicidae > Anopheles > Anopheles cracens. The sequence goes on from KZ072572.1 coordinate 13,759, forward strand.
AAGGGACAAATTTCTCGGAAATTGCGTGTCTCGCCCGCTCGTGGCGTGAATCAATCGCGTGAAGCTACGCCGTGTACCGTTGGCGTAGCCGTCCGCGGGATAGCCTTTTAAGGAGATGCTCTCTGCTAGGCCGTAACGACGGTTGATAGTAGCTCGGTCACGATAGGTTGGAATGCTGTGCGTGCTGCTGCTGCTGCTGCTGGAGGATTCCAGTTTGGAGGGAAAGAAAGTTTGCAGATCATATTGTGTGATGCTGAAGATATGGTCCAGTGAGATGTGCTTAAAATCAATAAAACTGTCAGTATTAATGACGCTTTACAACAGTAGTGCAATAACAAACAAACAAAAGTAACTTTTAAATATCGTTTGGTGCTCCAAACTAGACATCACCTCATTGTAAAATAGTTTTGTCCACTCCACTTCATTATTGTGCGTCCAATCATATAGGTCTTCAAACCCTTAAACCATTACGCCTTTCAATGGATTCACCTGTCCCGGAGGCATGAATGGGCCCTACCCCGGTTCCACAGACGCACACCGCACGGGGTCCCTATCTAGGGGGCAGCTGCTGAACTTGGACTTGCGCCGCTACCAAAATCGACCCTTATATGTCGGGAGCGACAACAGACAATCGATCGTTCCCATCACACTTTCGCTCGTTGGTTCGTTTTGGGCCGGGTGGTTTGACTGATCGGGGCCACGCCACGCCGGGCCATCACAATCCGATCCGGAATCGGAACCGGGTCTGCCAGAGACCCCGAACTGGGTGAAATCGAAGTCGGAAAATCGATAATGACACATCATCGGGCGCGCTGCTGCTGCCTTGGACTTGGACACACGTGCACAAGATTCCGTCGCGGGCGCGAGAGAAGCGTTTCCATTTCGGTTTCCTCATCGATCGAGTTAGAAATCGATCGATCTTGCGATCTGGGGGGGAGATCTGAGGCGAGGAGCGAACGATAGAGAGCCTGGAGAATGAGATTTGTGGCTCAATAAGGCACGAGGACTTGGAGGTTGAGGTGGAATAAAAAGTTACTTGATTCGATGCACTTCTGGCATGATCACGTGTGTTTGTGTGTGTGAAAGAGGAAAAGAGAGAGAGAGAGATGGAGGAGGATTATAACAAGAGGAAGGGCGACGAATGGGCGCGGGCACTACTTTCATTCATCAATCGCGTGCTCGCGATCGCATAAGGCGAGGCTCACCGAGAGCAACGCTAATTGATTCCGTCGCTTTAATGCGTACGACGAATCGCTGT
>KZ072572.1:15026-38328 GCA_002091845.1 Anopheles cracens
CGGGTGCATGTGCATGTGTGTATGTGTGGCACCCTGTTTGGGAGAAGTAACAAACACGTAAGAGGTCATTGAATTTAGTTACGGTCAGTCGCTTTTCCTCCTGAATATGGGATTTTGGAGCTGGTGTTGAAGAAAGGAAGATTAATTGATATGTTAAATAACATATTACAATATAAAAATATTGTTGAAACCCCAGAGTAAGTAACAATACCTAATTTAAGTAAAAATTATGAATCATAGAGTCGTATTTTGAAGCGTTTCTTTGAAGAGAATGAGAGTTGACTCTTTCCGCAAACGATTCTTGTATGACTCTTTATGTGACTCAAATCTTGTCGGCAATATTCCGCTTCAGTTGCAATTCTTCTGAGAGACTCTCCAAGGGCTTTTAACGAGAGTTATCTAAAATAATCGTCAGAGTCATATTTTGTATGGATTCGTGAATGACTCATTCGCAACTCGTACAGTCTAAAAAACAATCACAGAAATATGTCGAAAAAAATGAATGAGTACTCTACACTAATTAATGATCTTCTCCATGTCCAAAGCGCCTCTCCAAACACAAAATGATGCGCCATCGTGCCACGGATCAGATCGTGCGATATTTAGTACACAACTCCACTCTCTCGCAGCAAGTTCCGTGCCACCGCCCTCGGCATACGCGACTCGTGCTAGCGCAAATTAGTGTCACCGGGTGAATGGTACACTTTCGTTGGATCGCACACCAAATTCGTAGACCACCACCAAACTTTCTACGTCAATTAGCGTTTTGTTTTCTCCGGCCCGATCGCGTGCCCGGGGTAGCCACCAAAATTGAAAAGCAAAAAGAACACAACGCCCCAATGACGTAAATACGACACTTGTTTTTTTTTTACTCGACGGTAGGGTAGTGTGGGTGGCAGATGGGAATGCTGCACGTAGGAGTGTTGTATACCGGTCGATCCCGATCCGTTCTGGTTTACGCGGTCCGTTGCGCGAGAAAGCGAAATCTAAAACCCTCCGTTTAATTTGCTCTTGCTTTGTTTTGCTCTTTTTTTTGCAGATGATGATGGTGATGGGCGTGTGCTAGTTTCGCGCGATGGGAAGGTGAGTTAATATCGTTTTGTTGATTGGTTTATTGCGTGGATTGGAGGTTTTTACTAAAAAAGAAAAGCATTGCATGAGCTTCGTGAAATGCACTTCGTTTTTCTATCATTAAAAGTACAAAAACGCATGAAAAATACATACACAATTGCAAATAAACAAAACAAAACTCAAGGTATGCAAAATTGTCGTACGTACAAAAGATTAAAAAAATCACCTTCACGTCCAAAGTAACTTCTGCTGTAAAGGACACGTGCAAGACAGTTGAAAGCGGCCGGTTGTCAATTGCGCATAATTTATTGTCGCCTCTTTAAGGGCCATCTCTTCCACGGAGTCAAACCGCAAAAATCTCACACGTTTTGTTCCCCCTTCGAATCACCCGTTCTTCTTCAACGGCGAAGACCTTGTCATCGATTTGAAATTTAACAACTTGTTCTCTACGCTGTTTTTATTGCTTTTGACGACTTGTGTGTGTGTGTGAGTGTGCATGTGAGTGCAAAAGTGTCATATACCGGCAAGTACCGAAATAATCATCCTCATGACCGGCGCAGCATAAGCAAAAATGGCCACCACTCCGAACCACCCAGCAGGCCCGTAACCCATTGACACAGAAAATGAAAAAATTGCAAACATTTCGCTACACTTCACGGTGGTAGCATGGAATTTTGGAGTTTTTTCTTCCCGTTGAGCTGTAGAGCCTCCCCATGTGTCCGGTTTGAAGGAACCAATCGAACTGCGGGATGGCTTTTGAGGAGAAGTGTAATTTTTTGTCCCCCTCCCTCCTCGTCAACCTCTTTCGATTATGTTTCGAACCGACTTTCTGTTTGACAGTGACGAACTGCCAACGGAGTAAAAAAAAAACGTGAACGTGACTGATAGAGGAACCCCGAGTGTGTCGTGCATGTGTGTCATTTTGTGTGAAGAGGAAGTACTCCAACGGGGCACATCAGCAGGACTATTCGGAAAGGGTCATTGTCGGTTCGAAGTATGCACCAAAAAAAAAAAACGTGCGAGCGGTGTTCCAAAAATTCCATGCCTAAGTGACGAAATTAAATACGACAGAAGTATTTCATTTTATCATTGCCGCATTCCGGATCGGATTCGGGTCGTTTTATCCCACGACGTCTATTGGCGATACTTTTGCACTCTCACTCGCTCCTTTTCCTCACTCTGTGTGAAGTTTTGGGTGTGTACTTTGTTCCGGGCGCTTAATTTTATCGCAATTTCGAAAGCGACTCGTGCAACAATTATGGCGGCTGCGAATTTCTGTCAATTTATTTTACGCGATCGTTTTCGCAAACTTACCCATGCATTTCCCTCATGGGAAAGAAAGCATTTCTTGTCGTGCCGGGCGCTACAAAAATGCACCGCGAGAAGGTTAGGCAAACGGACGCCGTCGTCGTTTGGGCGGTAAGTGCAGATTTCTAATCGATTTAGCGATTGAGAAACGGTCGTAATTGGTTGTTTGCAGATTTAGTTGCAAGCGTGGGATAGACGCTTTCCAGCCGTGTCTTGCGTGATCTTGCAAGCAAAGGTTTTGCTAGCGCTCTAGGAGCTCACAGCAATGAATGATTTAATGGTTTACGCGTGAGCGGATACATTGTATTTTATCGTGTATCCCCAATCTTTTAGCTCATATTTTAAAGACTATTCGTGGTATTATCAAACAAGTAAACAATTGTTTTTAACCACCCAAGTTGTCACGTCGATTCATTGACCTTCACGGCTATCACAGACAGCGAGCTGGTATTTGACTTCACTTTCGGCGCATTACGGAGAAATCATCTCCATCATCGACATTTGCGCATAACTTAATTTATACTCTCCACCACGCGGAGTTCAATGGCCACCAATGGACACCAGAGGTGATTTTGCAACCGCACAGTTTCCCTCCTCACCACCAGTCCTACCGATCTTTGCCCGATCGATTGCCTAAAACCGACATGAACTCCCAACGCCACCCAGCGGCAAGCATCACGGTCGCATCACTTTCGATCTCATCGCGCCGACTTACTTCGGCGGGCTTTGGCCTCTCTTCTGGGTGCCGGTTTTAAGATTGCACTTTCTACGTTTGATTCATAAATCAAATAAAGGCCCCGGAACGCAGCGCGCCAAATGGAGGAAGGAAATGGCCGCGGAAAAGCGAAACCAGAGAGCCGGAAAAAAGCTGCTCCACCCATCTCAAATGGTTCAGATCAACACAGCGGCTCCAAATGGTGCGCGATGGAGCGCGGGATTGGAGTTTGGGAAACTGGCGGCGGGCAGGTGGTAAACCGATCGGTAAATAAACTCCAATTCCGGAGCTGCAATCGCAACGCACGCACAAGCACACACGCACACACACATGTGCGGTGGCCAGTATGCATCGCAGGAGAGGCAAGGAAGAGAAATCCCCACCCAAGAAGGAGAAAAAGTGAGCATAAGCAGAGGCACTACTAAGCATAGGTAAACACATAAGCCGCAACTGGCGTGCGGAGGAAGAGAAACTGCAATCGGCTGCTGGGAAAGAAGAGGCAGAAGAAGAGGGAAAAAGAAAAACAAATCGATCTCCCCCCTCGTCTCCTCGTGTGGAGCCGGAGGAGGCCAGTTTTTCGAAACAAATCGTAGCCAATTGATACACTCAATCGATTGATGCTCGTGCCACTCGTGGTTTCGAGCAGGGATCGGGTATTTTCTTGCTGCTGCGGTTAGGATTTTATCTCGATTCGTCTCGAGCGCTTCGTACGGATTGGGGTAAACGCACTATAATCGGTGAGGGCGTTATTTAAGAGATTACTATTGTGTATCTAATATGTTTTCAGTTGGAAACTACCAATGGAAACATATTTAAAAAAGAGAGAAAAGATTAACAATTATTAACAGACGGTTTTCTGAAACGATTGAGGAGCCCTGTAAACGGGTCAAATAAGCTACGGACCACCACAATCTTTGAACAGGAGTTCTATAAGTCGATCGACACTTAGACGATTAATATTGGAATTTATGGAATTTATGGAACTGGAGTGAACATAAGAACACGTATCTGGAACTAGGATTGGATGTACTGACATATAGGAGCGTTTAACTGAACCTACCAACACTTTTCCAACATCTCCACCAACAATAGAACTACTTGACGTGAACTCCAGTCCCGTCTCCGATGCCGTCAGAAGTTTGTCTCGTCGTTCCAGTCGATGTCGGATCAACTTTTGGCCAAACTGAAAGTAGTCTACCATACTTTTCGCAACCCTCAAACAACACGTCCCAGTGTTTCGTCGTCCACCAACTTGACCACCATCAGTCATTTTGACTCATGCAAAGCCAACGGCTCGCTCGCAAGACTTATAAATGCGTTCCGAACGTGGCGATCTGCGATCTGCGCGATAAATTCGTTCACGACACGGTTTTTTTTTGTTGGAATAGGTAGTTACTATGGACCGGGGGAGACAAACAAAAATCAGCTCACATACGCATATTCCTTTAACAAGAGGCGCACGCGCGTTCCGGACTGCAGGTGCTAAGATTCGATCTGTATCCACAAGTTAAACAAAGCTACCGACCGAACATGATCGTCCTTCAGCTGCCATTACTGCGGGCGGTCTGCAGATTGCAGCTTCTTCACGTCACGCTCACGCGGCAAGATAATCAGAATGTGTACTCCCGAAGGATGACGGCGGATCGGCTTCTTTCTCTCGAAATTTAATGCACGAATCGTGCGACCTTGGCGCAAGCGAACCGATGGTCAGCTATTTGTGTAGCCCGCCTTAAGCACACTGCTGATTATTGGGTTTCAATAGGTCGAGAGAGTCCCTGGTAGTAACATAGTCAGAAGCTTGTTAGTAGAAGAGATATTTGCCTCGCTCTGGTAGCTGGTGATTGCCGTGGGTTGAAAACATACAACGACCGCCGTTTCTAAGCACCCTTCGCCCTCCAGGAAGCACAACCTAAACGGTTTCGGTTTCTTCCGTCACCTTGGTGTAGCTCTCAAACAGGCATACACACACACGCGCGCGCTCGCTCACGTCCGGCGGGGTTTGTTGCAGCAGCATGATACTTTCCGCTCGTTGCACCGATTTGCCGGATCGTTGGTCGTTCGCAGCGCGAAGCACAAAGTGTATTGGCATCGATTTGCCTCAATCATGTCTAATCACATTGCGACCTGCTGGAAATGGACGCTGCGCCCGGAGGGTGGTCGAACGTGCGTAGGGAAATTGCGTTTTCCGCAGCAAATTTCCTCCGGGGAAGGAAAGTTTTACGTCTCGGTACGGGCGGATGGAGGTGAGAGTGCTTGAGAGGCGGTGGCGCCAGGATGTTTGATTAGAAGTACTAGTAATGACCGGGGGAGACAAACAAAAATCAGCTCACATACGCATATTCCTTTAACAAGAGGCGCACGCGCGTTCCGGACTGCAGGTGGGCCTCCGCTCGCCCGATATATCTGGCAAGCGAGACAGAAGAAATTTAATGTCGACAATATTTCATGCCTCCGCGGCGCAATCGTACACTTTTGTCGAACATAGTTCCGAGTGGCAGTCTTTTCGGTAATTAATTGCTCCCTCCCGGCGCTCCTTACGGACGGGTTTACAATAATCGAACAAAATCCAAACCCGTTGTTAGATTCGCCTGCCCGAACTTGACCGTTCTGCATGCGCGTTTGATCGGCGGTTAGTTATAGGGTTATGTGGTTAACTTTTTGTTTTCGTCGCTACCTTGCGACATTTAATGTTATGCTCCTACCCCACAACAACTTCATCTAGATCTTGCGAAACAAAACCACCAACAACAACAACAAAACAGATAGGCAACAAAACCGAACAACGCGTCCTTCGGTGGCGGCCGGGTTGATTTTCGAGTGGAAGCAAGCGTAAATGGGCGACAGTTAAATTTTGAGCGGCCGCCGCCTGAATGAAACTGAAATTGGCAACGAGATCCGAAGGCAGCGTCGATGGCGGAAAATGTTCTTTCACGCTTCACCGGACACACCTGAGAAGGTCAGCCGACGAAGGGAGCGCACACGCAGCGGCACGCCACTTTCGGAAGTGATCAAGTACACAGAGAGGTGAATCGATCAGCCGCGGTCACGCGCCATGCCCTTTGGTCACGGGCTGGACGCTTTGGCTCACGGTCAACCGAACGGGGGGTCACTTTTACCTGTTCTTTTTTCCTACAACGACCGCCGTTTCTAAGCACCCTTCGCCCTCCAGGAAGCACAACCTAAACGGTTTCGGTTTCTTCCGTCACCTTGGTGTAGCTCTCAAACAGGCATACACACACACGCGCGCGCTCGCTCACGTCCGGCGGGGTTTGTTGCAGCAGCATGATACTTTCCGCTCGTTGCACCGATTTGCCGGATCGTTGGTCGTTCGCAGCGCGAAGCACAAAGTGTATTGGCATCGATTTGCCTCAATCATGTCTAATCACATTGCGACCTGCTGGAAATGGACGCTGCGCCCGGAGGGTGGTCGAACGTGCGTAGGGAAATTGCGTTTTCCGCAGCAAATTTCCTCCGGGGAAGGAAAGTTTTACGTCTCAGTACGGGCGGATGGAGGTGAGAGTGCTTGAGAGGCGGTGGCGCCAGGATGTTTGATTAGAAGTACTAGTAATGCTCGACCCAGTAAGCGATAGGGCGAAATTGCACGCATTAACTTGAGTTGTCGCTAGCTAAACTTGTTCCAGAAGAGATATTTGCCTCGCTCTGGTAGCTGGTGATTGCCGTGGGTTGAAAACATTGTTTAGGTTTTCTATTCATTTCAAGATATTTGACAAGCGTACGAGATAATCACTGATTGGATGATGAAAAAAAAAAACAGTTGACCATACACCTGCTTCCCTATAATTCATCAAATCGCCGAATTATAGGATTCAACTCGAAGTACAAGGTTGATTCCAACACTTTCAACATCAAAACACGACAGCTCGCGCCTTGAGCTGTCGCCACCATCCGAAAAGCTGCCGGCTGATGCATCACGATACATTGCCATTACTAAGATTCGATCTGTATCCACAAGTTAAACAAAGCTACCGACCGAACATGATCGTCCTTCAGCTGCCATTACTGCGGGCGGTCTGCAGATTGCAGCTTCTTCACGTCACGCTCACGCGGCAAGATAATCAGAATGTGTACTCCCGAAGGATGACGGCGGATCGGCTTCTTTCTCTCGAAATTTAATGCACGAATCGTGCGACCTTGGCGCAAGCGAACCGATGGTCAGCTATTTGTGTAGCCCGCCTTAAGCACACTGCTGATTATTGGGTTTCAATAGGTCGAGAGAGTCCCTGGTAGTAACATAGTCAGAAGCTTGTTAGTCCTCGGATCCGACCGTGTAGCTGCGAAGGTGTTTCTGCTCGTCTTCTCGCGCATTTCGAAGGCCACCTTCATAACGGTGGGTTGCGGAGTGCAACTACCTCCATCCGTCGTGTAAATCCGATAGGTTCGACAGTCGCAACCAATCCCGCGCCTCAAGGTTAGGCACCAAAAATAGCGTTGCTAAAACGTGGTCGGATCGGTATTACTTCGTTCGCCGCAGTTTATGGCCGCATCGAAAGGGTGGCACGGCAATGGTAGGAGTTGGCGATTTCACGACTATAACGCACGGTCCGACGCCGGTCGTCGTTAAATTAAGCTGACCTGCACAACAAACAACAACAACAACAACAAACTAAATAAATGCAAATGCAATGGCTTAACGCAACACGCTCGCTACGACGGTGCCTTCGAATGGCGTACAAAAACAGTTTGTACATTGCAACGTCGCCACGACCATGTTCGTGATGTGCATGAAATTGTGTTATTGTAATAATTATTCGTCGATTTGGTTTGGGTCCACCGAGATGTGGCTAATAGTATTGTGAGTGAGTTGGCAGGTTGTGTTTAAGGACTCCAATTTGTGGACTTCATTTTTTTTTCTCTCTAAAGGTCCATTACTTTGATCATGAAGATTGGATGGTCCAAGGGAGTCTCTCTTGGAAGCTGCACGTCGCACAACGTAGGGAGTTTACGCGGAATTCCTTAATCCCCTCCATAAGCAATGCTTCTAGCGCCTTAGAACAGCAAACGAAGCTCGCTGCGCTCGGAGCCAATAAAAACATTCAGCTGATCCTGAGTCTAAGAGGATTATTTAAATTCTCCGAACACCTCCGGCGAATGATTCGCAATTAAAGAATCGGAATATTCAAGATCTCTTCGCCGGAGCGGCCCGACTGCTCACGTGGCCCGTTAGATAAACACCGGTTGCTTTAAACCATCGCGCCCCTCCAGGGCCGAAAGGAAGTGCCCACTGCCCTCCGGGGTGAGTGAGAACACTCCAGCGTGCGCACTTGAGAGCGGCAGTTCTAAGCAAGCGAGCAACCAAGCAACCGTCTAACCCTCCTTCTATCCGGTGCCGTAGGGTGCCGATACGCAAATGGAATGGCCGCCAGTGTCGTATACGGTCTGCCGGATTCTGCCGCGTAATTACGCGTACGCCATTTTTCAACCGTGGGCCACGGTGGCCCATACGCTTTTTTGTCGCGCTTGCTGTCTGTATCGCGGCTCCGATAATCCTAATCGGAAACGATGTGGTGGCATTTACGATATAAAAAGCCGAACTGTTTGTCGAGCAATTGAGCGGACCAGACCGGACGAGATCGGCAGGTAGTGGGTTCTTCGGTTCGTTTGATGTGGTGGTGGAGTCATGCCACCACGGCGGGAGCAGCGCACCAGCCTCTTGTGATAGGAAGCTGCGTGAAAAACGGCGACTAAAAGGCTATGTCCTCCTATGTCATTGGGCGGAGAACATGTTCTGAGAGCGACGTTGGCAGAAGGGGAAAAAGGTTCTGGAAGAGAATGGGACAGTTGCGGTTGGTGCGCGTTAATGATGCCAATTTAAAGTGACAAGAACCCGCTTAGGTATTAATGGGTTTCTAACACACACACACACACAGCTAGAAAAATTCCAACTGGAAGGAATTGCGAGTGAGAAAAGTGCTGCGAAATATAGCAATCTTCTATCCTGTGGACAGTAATTGAGACAAGAAGCGAATAAATTCGCAGCTAACAGAGCACCAGTACGTAAACAGAGGAAGTCATAACGATTGTGATTTAAAGCAGCTCCACTGTTTCACTCGGTTGAGTTTGTGAAACAATTTTTCGTCATACTTAATACATGACGTTTTATCATGCATGGCAAGCGGCTGTCGTTCATCCGCCATTATTCATTCGTACTGGCATTTTGGAAATCGGAAAATGGACGGAAATGATCATCTTCTTCACGTATGTATGAGTCTTTATTTTTTAGGCATATTAAGTTGTTGTTACGAAAAATCACTGCAATAGGATTAGGTATTCCCAAGGACACCTGCCGCCGTGCGCCGTGTGCCGTGAACCGCAACCACATGTGCGAGAATAAATAGATCACTTCGCAGAGGAAGCGCTTTTGGATGATTATACCCATTTTACGACTTGCTCAAAAACATGGAAACGAAAAGAGGCGGCTTATCTCGCTGCCCGACCTTGCCTGACTTCCGCACACACAGACACACGAAAACACCGAAATTTATGATCTGGAAATTGTTTTCTACGATCGCAACAGAAACTGAACCCCTTTATTAACGCCACTGCGCGTCAATAGAAGACAATTACAACCGGAACCGACAGAGATTGGATGGGATTAAGGCGCTCTAAGCGTATCTATTTATGTACGAAATTCGAGCCGTAAAAGGACGGATGAAGTTTTATAATTAGTTCCAATATCGTGTCGCAATATCGTTTGTGCATTCGAGTGCAGTAAACGCCACGGCACTCGAGTGTCCTCAAGGGCGTGCGCTTTATCGCAGCATTTTTATCTGACCCTGCCCGGCGAAGGCTGCATCCATTGCCCATCCATTTCTGGTGGACACTTGTCCCACTTGTCTGCAGCGTCATTCTGGACTGCCCACGATGCGCGTTGCTGTTGAGCAATCCGGCAACCCAGTGATCCAGCGATCTGCAGCGTCCCAATGCCTTTGCCGCTGCACGCAAGTGTTTGAAGTGGGCCGCGACGTCGGGATGTCCATTAGTCGAATCGTATCGTATGTGTTGATCTTACTGCACGTGTAGGCGGTAGGAAAGGAAATACGAGCCATATGACAGGTCTATTGGTTGCGCGCAGCCGGTAATTAGTGTGCATTACTGTATGTATCGTGAAGACTTCTTGAAATGAGAAACCTATTTGGGAACTCTTAAGGGGACGTCGCCTATCCTTTTAATGTCAACTGAAACACCACTATAGTTCGTTTAACATACTCAAGAGCGCACTGATTGAATACTTGGCATCTTTTATAGCCTGTTGCAACGAACGCTGACCTACATACTACTCTTCTGGAGCTCTTCTGGGCGGGAGGACTCATTGGTGGACATTGTTTTCCAATTACCGCTACTGCTCCGATCCCGATTCTATCAGCACTAACTTTATTGAGCGGCACTAAAAACGCATCCCCATTTCGACACTCTAGCGCTGTCGTAAAGCTGCTACACGTTCCCAAAGCGATTCTCCCGGTTTCCGATCTCCTAAACCTTCCTTCCGAAAACAGATCTTCTCACTTCCACGCTCCCAAAGTGGTACAAAATTAGGTCTTAATTTACTGTAACTGTTAATCTCCTATCACCCAATGTCAGACCCTTCAAACCTGTCGAATGGTTTCGATGGCAGCGATTGATTCTGTTTTACTTTTTTCTATTCTGTCGCATAGTTTAGCTCCTTTTCCAGCGTGGACGTTGCGGGTTGCGCTTAGCACCGGCCGTTCGGGGTCCATTTTTTGTAAGGCCAACAGATTTAGAATCGACACACGCGGGACGGAGCTTGGAGGCGATGAATATTCATAATTTTGGCTGTGCGACACAGCGCACTGCGTGTGTGTTGTGTGTGCGTTGGGTAGCGATTTGAATAAAATCTAGTTTCACGACTGCCCGTCGGTTGTAGGTATTTGTCCCGACCAACTGTCCGATTACCACACACGGCAACATTATACATCTTATTTTATTGTCCACTTTGTAGTGGGCTTCGTTTATCTCCCCACAGAAGTGGAGCCGGCCGGGAATCAAGAGGATTATTTTGCAGATGAAGAAACGTTGGAAATGTTGCGAAGTAGCGATTCAGCCGCGAGTCTCTGTTTCATATCGCAACAGTGCTATAAAATGGCAGAATGTCCCGCGCACAGACACCCTTACCGGACGATAACAAACCCAACGCACACGGCATTCCAGCGAAAGTTGCGTTGGGTTACACCGGCTGGGAGCGGAGGGCATGGCACACATCTTCGCTGACGTCAGTGGGAGTTTCACTTTCTTCACGGCGCGCAAAACGTGCCCCGAAATGAACTAGCTACGAAATCGGCATGGGACAACGACGCCGTCCAGCCACCGAAGCGACCCTTTGCAGCCGCGAAATTCCTGGCCGCCTGTTGCTCATCCGGTGCGACCGTGTGTGTCGTCCTCGGACGAGAAACTCAGCCGTACCACCCGTTCCGACGAACTTGCCCTCGGGCGCGCCGAGGTTGTAATTCAAAATTGTTACCACACTCCGTTTCCGAACCGACCTCCCGGGCAAGGTCTTCAGCGCTCGGTCTCGGGCAAGTAGCTGGTGGCTCTCCCGGTTTGCTGCTGCTCCACCCGATTTATCCGCCGCGTCCGCAGCGTTCGTGAAACTGCCCGCGAGACTGCGCAAGAAGTCGAAATGCCCGCCCCGAAAGAGGGAAACCTGTTCGCCCGGTGGAGCTCAGTAATGAAGTGTATTCACCGTGTCATGCGGGGAGATATCTGAGCGGGGAACTCTGACTCCCCAAGCCACATCTTTCTTCCCAGGCGTGGCGGGCCGCTGCGGTCACCGCGAGGTCGCTCGCTACAGGCCGTATCTCCGTTGTCACAGTCTCGCTCGCGCGCACACCCGGCGCGCACTTTGCGCCCTGTCCTGGAGGTCAACCTGTTCGATCCAAAACGAGAATTTAATCACCGATCGGCACTTGGCGAGTTGGTGGGTTCCTCCCCCGGCGCTCGCTGCTCGATCGCGGAGAGAAATTAATGGCGCTGGGCGGCCGTGCGCATTGTGGAAAGTGTGTGTGTTTGGATAAAACCATCTGGACGTTTGTACGGGCATAACTGGTAGGTTTTAGCCACCTCCAGAAGTGGCAGATGGCACCATGCGCACGGAGGTCATCGGTTGGGTTCACTTTTGCTTTCTACCTCGGATGCGAGAAGATGCTAGCCACACGAGGATGCGGTGTCTTACCGTAGTTGGATGGCACCACGATCCCAAAACCTGTTGTCCTGTACACGTTCCGGCACACAGGTACATATCAATACTGCTCCTCCCGGTGGGAACTTGACGCGCTCACTTTCACTGACAAGCCAGCGGTTTCTCTTCTTCACTTCGTGCAAACCCCGTACATGTTTGCTGCGGTAGAATATGACAATAAATCTACTGACAGGAAGACAACGTTCAAGAAGAACCGATTCCATGCAACATCTGAAAAGCCCCGAGGTTATCGACTCGGTTGACGGCGCTGTCGGGCCCATGCGGGTCGCGTCCTAAGCTCGAGGGCCATAACTACTGCTACCGCATCCCACAGGAACGGTGGCAACTTCTAACGGTGGACCAACACACACGGTTTCCGGTGTTGGTGTCTTTGGACGATGATGTCAGTGTGGTCAGCCGCAACACAAACCAAAAGCGAAACCGGAATTGAACTCTATTAACGGCCGACGGTTCGGACCTGCACGCCGGTTCATTTAAAGCGAGCTGCAACAAGTCCCTTAACACAGACACAACACACACACACTCTCTCTCTCGGGGGTGGTTGGAAGCCGGTTTCGACAAATGCATAATCCGATACCACCGTTCCGAGAGCGCGGTGGTGATTCTGTGGTTTTGCGGTGCCCGCTGCATGCGCTTGCTGCCGTCCGCGCGGGTCGACACGTTTCAACACCGAAACCGTCATAAGCGTCGCCGCTGGCCGCTGGAGCGAATGTAATAATAGTTTAATAGATACATATGCGGGAGCGTGCATATCTCGCTGGTAGCAACTGGTTGGCGCCCATCTGGGTAAATGAAACGCTTCCATCCAGCCATACTGGCCACCCGGTGGAAGTTGGACATTTCGCCATAACTTGGCTGCTGGTTTGGGACAGCGGCACCGGGGTTTCGCAATTTCACCCGCAAATGATGGGTATTGATTTTAATACGCTTTGTCGTATCGGTAATATCTGCCACGGTGCTGTTGAACCCTGTGGTATTTTGCTGATTGGTCAAGTTAGATGGTCTGGAGGAGTTAGAGTTTGCCTAAAACTGCTGCAGAGTTTTATAGTTTATAAACATGGACCCAACAGACGTTTCTCACAACACTGTGAGAAGTCACGATTAGGTGTTTTACAGGATGTATTGCCATATATCGCACCTTTGGCAGCGAGAATTTGTATTCTGGCATTCTGAATTCTGGTCGATATTTAGCATCGAATGTTGAAAACATGTTCAAAGTATTACGTTGTAGTTCTAGAATAACAAGAACAAGATACAACAATGCTATACAGTCAATGTCAATGTAAAACTAGTGTTGAAAAAACTATTATGTACTGGAACACAATACAAGATCATTAGAATTCTATGTCACATGCGTACTTGACTGTTTCCATCTTTAAACCTCATTGCGTTCTGACGTCTAGTTTTCAACATATGACCCAGACTAATTAATTGAAATTAGCTCCATTTTGTATTGCAATCTGCATTGAATGATTTTAACAAATTAACCTACTCCTCACGACTTAACCAGCACACCGGTTCCGTACAGCTGGGTTCGTTACATTATTGGTCCATTATCCGCCGTATTGCCTCTATAAACGGGCCAACTGTACACAATGTAATCACGGTACAAAATGCCCCTCGTTCAGATCCGATAGTTGTATTTAATGATACGAAACGGTTGATTTATTTTCCCATCTGTCCCTCACCGATCCAATGTCATTCAATCAAAAGCAATGATCTGCAACTTATGTGTTGCTGAAGTCGCGCAAAACGGATCGCCCATCGTCGTTCAAGAAACCCTAGAATCCGATACTGTCCTACATACCCTTCCGGCACGCACTACAACCGATACCTCCATGATCGTTTCAGTCTGCACTCTGCACCTGTGTGGCGAACAGAAAAGCACTTTACGCTGGCTTTCTGCAGGAATAGAATCGATCGATAAATTATAAGAATGAGAAGTACGCGCCGCGTAATTGTGATCGAGAGTGACTGTCAAATGTGCGTGATTGCACGGTAATCGTGCGCTTGCGGCAATCGGGATCAAGTGATCTCGCGAGCACTACACTAGCACTACACAGCGCAGATCCATCGTTCCCCGTCCTGTTCTGACGGGGCGTGTGTTTGTCAAGTGCCTTTGGTGGATTGCCGATCGCAGAGCCATTGTTAACCAATGTAACCTTCACCGTTGACCGCTCAAGATCGTTGCGTTGCCCCGACGTTGTGTGTCGGAGGAGGCGTTTAATTGAAATTTTCACGCAAAACCCTCCCCGAACGGAAAGGGGGTTTCGAATTTCAAGACACCGAAATGTAGGGCCCCTCTGGAGTGACGGACGTTCGCAGAATGCGTCAGAACCGAAGCGCGCGAAGAACTTGTCATGGAAACGAGAACGGCGTTCGTCTTACAACGCCCCGGCAGGCGCGCAAGTGTAATGGCGGCGTAATTTGTTGTTCCTTTTTGTCGGGACAGGTAACGTGGGGATTTTCGTTTCCTCTCTGCGTATCCTCACGCTTGGGCTTTGATTTACGGCACGAGATCGCGAACGAAAGGGCCTCGTGAAGGGGGGACAAAAGTTGGTCTGGCGGATCGAGCCCGCGCACAACAACGAGGGTGTTCTTCAGGAAATTGCGTACTTTTTGCGCTGAATCATGATCGTGCGCGGCCGTGCATTGTGTGCCGTGTGTGCGGTGGACTTGTGTGATTTAGGATATTTATCGTACTGACAACCTGCATTCTTCAAGGTGTATGTGGAACGTTTCTTGGAATGCTTGGGGGAATACACTTCCGTCAGTGAATTAATGGGAAGAAAAACAACCGCCACTGTAGATCACGCTTATAAGACACTTTAAGTCATTAATTTGATTATTGTGAAAAATAATAAATAAAACTTGTTCACAATTTATCACTTATAAAACACACATCCCTAGGTGGATATGTACGACCAGTCCCCTTCTTTTTTGGAACCATTTCATGCGGCTCGAAAACTCGAGCGTTCTCGAAGTTCGTCGCCCAAAAGAAATTAGGCAAATCAGCGACACCACATGACGCAAGCGCTTCATCAGCGCAACGGCCCGAATTGATGGTGCTTTTACGAGTAAAATTATATAATTGCAAACGGCCAGGCCTGTGAGACAACGAGCGGCGTACCTTGTCCACGGACCCTAATGTCCCGAAGATATCGCGCGCAGCCACTCCCAGCCGTGCGCCAAGAAGATGGACGATGACGGATATCTGTTTTTTTTCTGTTCCATCCTCCTCTGCCTACTGTTGTCGTCTTGGCGAGTGATTGTGATGTTCCGTTTTCGTTTAATCACACAGTCACGAACCGAACGGTCGCCGTCCCGGAGGATAATTATCATTTCTTCATAAGAAATGATGAACAAAACGCGGCGCTCACCAAAAGAAGAAGTTCCTGGAAAAAATGCTACGGATCTACGGCGTAGATCGTGCCCGGGAGAAGAACATTTCTAGCGAAACAGCATTGGGAGTCAACGTGTGAATAATGATTGATGATGGTGAGCCGGAATAGGGTTTGTGGGTTTCATTTCTAATGTTTGCTTCCAAAACCCTACCTCGCTAGCAGTTCTGCGCGGTAGGAACGATAATTTCTTGTTTTAGCCCTCCCGCGGGTTAGCCCCAACACCCTTGTCTTGTCGATCGTTATCTGGTGCGGAGTACGGAGTACTCCCTAATTGAATGAATAGACCACTCTCGGGTCTTTAGCAAAGGGGAAAACACGAGTCAAATTTCTCAGTGTCATTATCTTAGTTCCATTATCTAGTTTAAAACACAGGGAGTACAGAAGACTCGAATCCTACAGTGACCAGTTGGGTTGTGTAACGAACATTTACGTTAGGCTGGAATTTTAAATGATTCGCACCGCCTAATGACGATTAATTCATTCCAAAAAAAGCTTCACTTTTACCACACCGAATAAATTCAATTTAATAAATCATTTCCCTTCTTCTTGTTTTCCCGTTTGCAGATTACAAAAGCGAACTCACCCCACTCGACGCTTGAACCACCTAATCCGGGCGGGTACGAACGATTGGGCTTTCAACAATCAGCGGCTCCACGCGAAGATCCGCCACCTCACGTGGCCCACCCGGTGACGCAGGCGATGAGCCTCCCAGGCGCTCGCGAGCGTCAAACTCCGCGTGGTGGCAATTAGCTACGATACAACCATTTCCGACAAATCACCACTTGGTGCGCTGCTCCCGCCGTGGTGGCATGACTCCACCACCACATCAAACGAACCGAAGAAACCACTACCTGCCGATCTCGGCCGGTCTGGTCCGCTCAATTGCTCGACAAACAGTTCGGCTTTTTATATCGTAAATGCCACCACATCGTTTCCGATTAGGATTATCGGAGCCGCGATACAGACAGCAAGCGCGACAAAAAAGCGTATGGGCCACCGTGGCCCACGGTTGAAAAATGGCGTACGCGTAATTACGCGGCAGAATCCGGCAGACCGTATACGACACTGGCGGCCATTCCATTTGCGTATCGGCACCCTACGGCACCGGATAGAAGGAGGGTTAGACGGTTGCTTGGTTGCTCGCTTGCTTAGAACTGCCGCTCTCAAGTGCGCACGCTGGAGTGTTCTCACTCACCCCGGAGGGCAGTGGGCACTTCCTTTCGGCCCTGGAGGGGCGCGATGGTTTAAAGCAACCGGTGTTTATCTAACGGGCCACGTGAGCAGTCGGGCCGCTCCGGCGAAGAGATCTTGAATATTCCGATTCTTTAATTGCGAATCATTCGCCGGAGGTGTTCGGAGAATTTAAATAATCCTCTTAGACTCAGGATCAGCTGAATGTTTTTATTGGCTCCGAGCGCAGCGAGCTTCGTTTGCTGTTCTAAGGCGCTAGAAGCATTGCTTATGGAGGGGATTAAGGAATTCCGCGTAAATTCCCTACGTTGTGCGACGTGCAGCTTCCACGAGAGACTCCCTTGGACCATCCAATCTTCATGATCAAAGTAATGGACCGTTATAAAAAAAACACAATGAAGTCCACAAATTGGAGTCCTTAAACACAACCTGCCAACTCACTCACAATACTATTAGCCACATCTCGTTGGACCCAAACCAAATCGACGAATAATTATTACAATAACACAATTTCATGCACATCACGAACATGGTCGTGGCGACGTTGCAATGTACAAACTGTTTTTGTACGCCATTCGAAGGCACCGTCGTAGCGAGCGTGTTGCGTTAAGCCATTGCATTTGCATTTATTTAGTTTTTTTTGCTGTTGTTGTTGTTTGTTGTGCAGGTCAGCTTAATTTAACGACGACCGGCGTCGGACCGTGCGTTATAGTCGTGAAATCGCCAACTCCTACCATTGCCGTGCCACCCTTTCGATGCGGCCATAAACTGCGGCGAACGAAGTAATACCGATCCGACCACGTTTTAGCAACGCTATTTTTGGTGCCTAACCTTGAGGCGCGGGATTGGTTGCGACTGTCGAACCTATCGGATTTACACGACGGATGGAGGTGGTTGCACTCCGCAACCCACCGTTATGAAGGTGGCCTTGGAAATGCGCGAGAAGACGAGCAGAAACACCTTCGCAGCTACACGGTCGGATCCGAGGACTAACAAGCTTCTGACTATGTTACTACCAGGGACTCTCTCGACCTATTGAAACCCAATAATCAGCAGTGTGCTTAAGGCGGGCTACACAAATAGCTGACCATCGGTTCGCTTGCGCCAAGGTCGCACGATTCGTGCATCAAATTTCGAGAGAAAGAAGCCGATCCGCCGTCATCCTTCGGGAGTACACATTCTGATTATCTTGCCGCGTGAGCGTGACGCGAAGAAGCTGCAATCTGCAGATCGCCCGCAGTAATGGCAGCTGAAGGACGATCATGTTCGGTCGGTAGCTTTGTTTAACTTGTGGATACAGATCGAATCTTAGTAATGGCAATGTATCGTGATGCATCAGCCGGCAGCTTTTCGGATGGTGGCGACAGCTCAAGGCGCGAGCTGTCGTGTTTTGATGTTGAAAGTGTTGGAATCAACCTTGTACTTCGAGTTGAATCCTATAATTCGGCGATTTGATGAATTATAGGGAAGCAGGTGTATGGTCAACTGTTTTTTTTTTTCATCATCCAATCAGTGATTATCTCGTACGCATGTCAAATATCTTGAAATGAATAGAAAACCTAAACAATGTTTTCAACCCACGGCAATCACCAGCTACCAGAGCGAGGCAAATATCTCTTCTGGAACAAGTTTAGCTAGCGACAACTCAAGTTAATGCGTGCAATTTCGCCCTATCGCTTACTGGGTCGAGCATTACTAGTACTTCTAATCAAACATCCTGGCGCCACCGCCTCTCAAGCACTCTCACCTCCATCCGCCCGTACTGAGACGTAAAACTTTCCTTCCCCGGAGGAAATTTGCTGCGGAAAACGCAATTTCCCTACGCACGTTCGACCACCCTCCGGGCGCAGCGTCCATTTCCAGCAGGTCGCAATGTGATTAGACATGATTGAGGCAAATCGATGCCTATATACTTTGTGCTTCGCGCTGCGAACGACCAACGATCCGGCAAATCGGTGCAACGAGCGGAAAGTATCATGCTGCTGCAACAAGCCCCGCCGGACGTGGACGTGAGCGCGCGCGTGTGTGTGTATGCCTGTTTGAGATCTACTCCAAGGTGACGGAAGAAACCGAAACCGTTTAGGTTGTGCTTCCTGGAGGGCGAAGGGTGCTTAGAAACGGCGGTCGTTGTAGGCAAAAAAAGAACAGGTAAAAGTGACCCCCCGTTCGGTTGACCGTGAGCCAAAGCGTCCAGCCCGTGACCAAAGGGCATGGCGCGTGACCGCGGCTGATCGATTCACCTCTCTGTGTACTTGATCACTTCCGAAAGTGGCGTGCCGCTGCGTGTGCGCTCCCTTCGTCGGCTGACCTTCTCAGGTGTGTCCGGTGAAGCGTGAAAGAACATTTTCCGCCATCGACGCTGCCTTCGGATCTCGTTGCCAATTTCAGTTTCATTCAGGCGGCGGCCGCTCAAAATTTAACTGTCGCCCATTTACGCTTGCTTCCACTCGAAAATCAACCCGGCCGCCACCGAAGGACGCGTTGTTCGGTTTTGTTGCCTATCTGTTTTGTTGTTGTTGTTGGTGGTTTTGTTTCGCAAGATCTAGATGAAGTTGTTGTGGGGTAGGAGCATAACATTAAATGTCGCAAGGTAGCGACGAAAACAAAAAGTTAACCACATAACCCTATAACTAACCGCCGATCAAACGCGCATGCAGAACGGTCAAGTTCGGGCAGGCGAATCTAACAACGGGTTTGGATTTTGTTCGATTATTGTAAACCCGTCCGTAAGGAGCGCCGGGAGGGAGCAATTAATTACCGAAAAGACTGCCACTCGGAACTATGTTCGACAAAAGTGTACGATTGCGCCGCGGAGGCATGAAATATTGTCGACATTAAATTTCTTCTGTCTCGCTTGCCAGATATATCGGGCGAGCGGAGGCCCACCTGCAGTCCGGAACGCGCGTGCGCCTCTTGTTAAAGGAATATGCGTATGTGAGCTGATTTTTGTTTGTCTCCCCCGGTCAATAGTAACTACCTATTCCAACACAAAAAAAAACCGTGACGTGAACGAATTTATCGCGCAGATCGCAGATCGCCACGTTCGGAACGCATTTATAAGTCTTGCGAGCGAGCCGTTGGCTTTGCATGAGTCAAAATGACTGATGGTGGTCAAGTTGGTGGACGACGAAACACGTCCCAGGTTGTTTGAGGGTTGCGAAAAGTTTGGTAGACCACTTTCAGTTTGGCCAAAAGTTGATCCGACATCGACTGGAACGACGAGACAAACTTCTGACGGCATCGGAGACGGGACTGGAGTTCACGTCAAGTAGTTCTATTGTTGGTGGAGATGTTGGAAAAGTGTTGGTAGGTTCAGTTAAACGCTCCTATATGTCAGTACATCCAATCCTAGTTCCAGATATGTGTTATTCTGTTTATTCCAGCTCTGGTAAAACTTCTATCATGAATTCCAAGTGTCGATCGACTCCTAGAATGTCAGTTCAGAGATTGTGGTGGTCCGTAGCTTATTTGACCCGTTTACAGGGCTCCTCAATCGTTTCAGAAAACCGTCTGTTAATAATTGTTAATCTTTTCTCTCTTTTTTAAATATGTTTCCATTGGTAGTTTCCAACTGAAAACATATTAGATACACAATAGTAATCTCTTAAATAACGCCCTCACCGATTATAGTGCGTTTACCCCAATCCGTACGAAGCGCTCGAGACGAATCGAGATAAAATCCTAACCGCAGCAGCAAGAAAATACCCGATCCCTGCTCGAAACCACGAGTGGCACGAGCATCAATCGATTGAGTGTATCAATTGGCTACGATTTGTTTCGAAAAACTGGCCTCCTCCGGCTCCACACGAGGAGACGAGGGGGGAGATCGATTTGTTTTTCTTTTTCCCTCTTCTTCTGCCTCTTCTTTCCCAGCAGCCGATTGCAGTTTCTCTTCCTCCGCACGCCAGTTGCGGCTTATGTGTTTACCTATGCTTAGTAGTGCCTCTGCTTATGCTCACTTTTTCTCCTTCTTGGGTGGGGATTTCTCTTCCTTGCCTCTCCTGCGATGCATACTGGCCACCGCACATGTGTGTGTGCGTGTGTGCTTGTGCGTGCGTTGCGATTGCAGCTCCGGAATTGGAGTTTATTTACCGATCGGTTTACCACCTGCCCGCCGCCAGTTTCCCAAACTCCAATCCCGCGCTCCATCGCGCACCATTTGGAGCCGCTGTGTTGATCTGAACCATTTGAGATGGGTGGAGCAGCTTTTTTCCGGCTCTCTGGTTTCGCTTTTCCGCGGCCATTTCCTTCCTCCATTTGGCGCGCTGCGTTCCGGGGCCTTTATTTGATTTATGAATCAAACGTAGAAAGTGCAATCTTAAAACCGGCACCCAGAAGAGAGGCCAAAGCCCGCCGAAGTAAGTCGGCGCGATGAGATCGAAAGTGATGCGACCGTGATGCTTGCCGCTGGGTGGCGTTGGGAGTTCATGTCGGTTTTAGGCAATCGATCGGGCAAAGATCGGTAGGACTGGTGGTGAGGAGGGAAACTGTGCGGTTGCAAAATCAGCTCTGGGCGGTGGCCATTGAACTCCGCGTGGCGGAGAGTATAAATTAAGTTATGCGCAAATGTCGATGATGGAGATGATTTCTCCGTAATGCGCCGAAAGTGAAGTCAAATACCAGCTCGCTGTCTGTGATGGCCGTGAAGGTCAATGAATCGACGTGACAACTTGGGTGGTTAGAAACAATTGTTTACTTGTTTGATAATACCACGAATAGTCTTTAAAATATGAGCTAAAAGATTGGGGATAAACGATAAAATACAATGTATCCGCTCACGCGTAAACCATTAAATCATTCATTGCTGTGAGCTCCTAGAGCGCTAGCAAAACCTTTGCTTGCAAGATCACGCAAGACACGGCTGGAAAGCGTCTATCCCACGCTTGCAACTAAATCTGCAAACAACCAATTACGACCGTTTCTCAATCGCTAAATCGATTAGAAATCTGCACTTACCGCCCAAACGACGACGGCGTCCGTTTGCCTAACCTTCTCGCGGTGCATTTTTGTAGCGCCCGGCACGACAAGAAATGCTTTCTTTCCCATGAGGGAAATGCATGGGTAAGTTTGCGAAAACGATCGCGTAAAATAAATTGACAGAAATTCGCAGCCGCCATAATTGTTGCACGAGTCGCTTTCGAAATTGCGATAAAATTAAGCGCCCGGAACAAAGTACACACCCAAAACTTCACACAGAGTGAGGAAAAGGAGCGAGTGAGAGTGCAAAAGTATCGCCAATAGACGTCGTGGGATAAAACGACCCGAATCCGATCCGGAATGCGGCAATGATAAAATGAAATACTTCTGTCGTATTTAATTTCGTCACTTAGGCATGGAATTTTTGGAACACCGCTCGCACGTTTTTTTTTTTTTGGTGCATACTTCGAACCGACAATGACCCTTTCCGAATAGTCCTGCTGATGTTCCCCGTTGGAGTACTTCCTCTTCACACAAAATGACACACATGCACGACACACTCGGGGTTCCTCTATCAGTCACGTTCACGTTTTTTTTACTCCGTTGGCAGTTCGTCAAACTGTCAAACAGAAAGTCGGTTCGAAACATAATCGAAAGAGGTTGACGAGGAGGGAGGGCGACAAAAAATTACACTTCTCCTCAAAAGCCATGCAGCAGTTCGATTGGTTCCTTCAAACCGGACACATGGAGAGGCTCTACAGCTCAACGGGAAGAAAAAACTCCAAAATTCCATGCTACCACCGTGAAGTGTAGCGAAATGTTTGCAATTTTTTCATTTTCTGTGTCAATGGGTTACGGGCCTGCTGGGTGGTTCGGAGCGGTGGCCATTTTTGCTTATGCTGCGCCGGTCATGAGGATGATTATTTCGGTACTTGCCAGTATATGACACATTTGCACTCACATGCACACACACAAGTCGTCAAAAGCAATAAAAACAGCGTAGAGAACAAGTTGTTAAATTTCAAATCGATGACAAGGTCTTCGCCGTTGAAGAAGAACGGGTGATTCGAAGGGGGAACAAAACGTGTGAGATTTTTGCGGTTTGGCTCCGTGGAAGAGGTGGCCCTTAAAGAGGCGACGATAAATTATGCGCAATTGACAACCGGCCGCTTTCAGCTGTCTTGCATGTGTCCTTTACAACAGAAGTTACTTTGGACGTGAAGGTGATTTTTTACCTTTTTTACGTACGGCAATTTTGCATACCATGAGTTTTGTTTTGTTTATTTGCAATTGTGTATGTATTTTTCATGCGTTTTTGTACTTTTAATGATAGAAAAACGAAGTGCATTTCACGAAGCTCATGCAATGCTTTTTTTTAGTAAAAACCTCCAATCCACGCAATAAACCAATCAACAAAACGATATTAACTCACCTTCTCATCGCGCGAAACTAGCACACGCC
>KZ072572.1:39486-54224 GCA_002091845.1 Anopheles cracens
TTTTATTCCACCTCAACCTCCAAGTCCTCGTGCCTTATTGAGCCACAAATCTCATTCTCCAGGCTCTCTATCGTTCGCTCCCCGCCTCAGATCTTCCCCCAAGATCGCAAGATCGATCGATTTCTAACTCGATCGATGAGGAAACCGAAATGGAAACGCTTCTCTCGCGCCCGCGACGAAGCCTTGTGCACGTGTGTCCAGGTCCAAGGCAGCAGCAGCGCTCCCGATGATGTGTCATTATCGATTTTCCGACTTCGATTTCACCCAGTTCGGGGTCTCTGGCAGACCCGGTTCCGATTCCGGATCGGATTGTGATGGCCCGGCGTGGCGTGGCCCCGATCAGTCAAACCACCCGGCCCAAAACGAACCAACGAGCGAAAGTGTGATGGGAACGATCGATTGTCTGTTGTCGCTCCCGACATATAAGGGTCGATTTTGGTAGCGGCGCAAGTCCAAGTTCAGCAGCTGCCCCCTAGATAGGGACCCCGTGCGGTGTGCGTCTGTGGAACCGGGGTAGGGCCCATTCATGCCTCCGGGACAGGTGAATCCATTGAAAGGCGTAATGGTTTAAGGGTTTGAAGACCTATATGATTGGACGCACAATGATGAAGTGGAGTGGACAAAACTATTTTACAATGAGGTGATGTCTAGTTTGGAGCACCAAAACATATATAAAAGTTTCTTTTTGTTTGTTTGTTATTGCACTACTGTTGTAAAGCGTCATTAATACTGACAGTTTTATTGATTTTAAGCACATCTCACTGGACCATATCTTCAGCATCACACAATGTGATCTGCAAACTTTCTTTCCCTCCAAACTGGAATCCTCCAGCAGCAGCAGCAGCAGCAGCACGCACAGCATTCCAACCTATCGTGACCGAGCTACTATCAACCGTCGTTACGGCCTAGCAGAGAGCATCTCCTTAAAAGGCTATCCCGCGGACGGCTACGCCAACGGTACACGGCGTAGCTTCACGCGATTGATTCACGCCACGAGCGGGCGAGACACGCAATTTCCGAGAAATTTGTCCCTTCCGAAGCGACGGATGGGGGCTACGCGATAGAGTTACGGTTACGGTGCGAGCGTTCGTTCACTTTTCATTCATAAAACCGTACGTCGGGAGGAGGGCGGCGCTTGGAAGGGCCCGCGTGGAGAAACTGTGCCTGTCGGCAGCTGGGTCATCTTCTGCCGGCGTGTACCGGTTTCATGTGCACGCATATGCACGCTGCCTGCTCCTCGGAACCGGATCGAGATCGGATCGTGCTTGCGGATCTTGCGGACGTCCGTTGATCTAAGCGGCTCACTTCGGTCTTTGGCACTCGCGAATGCACATGAATGGCAACGCGTTGACTCATCGGGATTGCGATGTACGCGCGACGTTTTAATGGCGCCGCAGTACGGAGCAAAAAAGCTCACCTTCCTCACCGGGCTGTACACAGGCGTATGTGTCATGCTGTGGTGGCCTTTGGAACGGCCCACACCCAGCTCTCCTGCACCCTTTCGGCTTCATCTTTCCGCTGCCGAGTGACACTTGAACGGTCGCTTCGGAAATGAGCCAAATTGCTCAGCGGATAGCTCACGGGAACAACAACGTCGCCCACTCGTTTTCAGAGAGGGTTCCTCACTTGAAAGGCGTGCATTGTTCAGCTATGTTTGGAAGCTCAGGGAATGAACGAGGGAAACGGAAACTAGAACTTGTCAAAGCCATAAGAAAGCAAGCTGAACTCGAGAGTTGTGATCGGAATTTGACCTGTGGGTTTTCAAAACGATCAGTACGTTTAAATAGAGCTCTTTAAGATCACTTCAGGAAGTCTTGGAGATACCCTGCAGAGTACAGGATAGAAAATGAGCTTGTTAACAAGCTTAAGTATCTCATTTTGACAGTGTGCATGTTGGGTTAAGGTATTCCTTTTTATAACTCATACGCATTCAGTCGTTTGTTTAAAGCTGAATTCAACTTAATGTAGAATATAAAAAAACGTTATCACAAGCTGTTTTAAATGTCTCTACTCTTTCCAACTAGCACTAAACACAGCAAGCGACAACTTTGATAAACGAGCCAAAGGTCGTTCTCGTTCGCGCAGGGCACGTACATTTGATGGTCAATATATTGAACTTGCAAATGAGCATGCGTGCCGCCATCATAAACCCCAATCTCGCCCCGAGATCACCCCGCCAAACGTTTACCTTTCTCGATCGCCGCTTTTCTTTCACGCGAGCGCATCCGGGCAGACGAAACGAGAAATTGACGGGGGGCTCTGTTTGGCGGCTGTTTATACAGTTTGTTTTTGGGGGGGTTGACTCGAAAAATAAGCTCATTTACCATTCCGCAAAAGCCCATTCCGCGGAGGAAACGATTACGTCGCGTCGCGAAGCTGGCCGCAAGTTCCGCATGGAGCGTGGTTCCGAAGTTAGCGAAAGTTAAGTCAACTTCCTTCTGCTCCCGCTCCGTCTGACGTTGGGGCGGGAGATTTATGGAAACGCGTTAGCGCTTAACGATGATTACACATTTGCCCGCGCGTGTGGATGAGTCGCTGGACGGTGGAAAACAGTCCAGCCCTTACGTGCAAAGATGTTTAGGTGTGAAGTTTATGCAAATAGTATGTGCTATATCCTCAGGATGTAAGCTATACAACCAATATCTACCGATCGTATCCAGACCGCACTGTTGTGTGCAATATTGCCCACGGAAAACAAGAAGCATGGCGCTCTTGAACTGGTGTACGCTGTCGGCATCTAAAGTCTCAATATCTGAGGCGCTGATCAAGTGCACGATAGCGGCAGGAACGGGCGCTAAAAGCTCACCTCCGAAAGCAAATCCCTGGCCGCATGAGCCATCACCTGGAGCGGGTCCGTGGACCATATGTTGATGCGATTTTCGCCCGTAGATAAGCAAATATGAAACCGGTCTCGGGGAATCTGGAAGCGGAAGTGTGATGCGGTCACATCATACACAAACCCTGGTGCAATGGCGAAGCCGCTGGGCCCAGACGTAACGGTGCCCACGTCTTGCATATACTTCATCCGTCGTGTCAGATTCTGTAGCGTCAGAAGTGTTTCCTGCATCCATCAGTAGCCCAGCGTACGGGCATGTGGACCTAACATGACGTACATCTGGGCTAGCACAACCAGTTCCACACAGCGCAATGTATCGCCCACCTCCATCCGCAGCGCTCCGCAAAACGCCAGCAGCGCCATCAAAACTGGATCGGCTGACATCGACTCCGAATATTCAGGTGGATTTCGTTGCGCCAAAGTCTAAGCCACCACCAGCACCAATCAAAGTCCAGAGGGGCAACGCGAGACAGTCAGTCGTAAAACAGCTTTTTTATGGCTGAGACTTTTATCATGCGGCAAAGACTACAGCAGATCGAACTTGTGAAACAGATTAATGGATGTGGCCGAGATGGACACTTGGTGCGGGGCGAAAACATACGAAACTGGTGTAACTACTACCCTCCGGACGGGCATATCAGATGACCATGACACTTGCGGTGACGTAAGTTGCCGAGTCTGGTGAAGAGGCGGCTATCGAGAACAACTCCCCCGAACATGCAGGTGAATTTTGTACGGCCCCACAGCTGCTCCATTTCATGGAACAAAACATTCCAGAACGTCCCAAATCGACACTGATTGACACAGGGGAGGGAGGTGGTTTGCGATTCTTGTGGGTTCTATTAGTTAGGCTCGTTGTCCACGCAGCGCCTACCTTCCAGACTCCACGCGCGCATACGTAGGAACTTGACGCGCAGACAAACGAGTTTGACCAGTTGATCGTGGCGGCGGGGGTCTGCTTATGGATTAGCATCGCGACACGAGAGGACGGCATGTGGGAAGTTGATTAAAATACGCTTGTGCACTTATGCACAGCCGCAACACCCGCAGCACAGCTCCCACCGCACCAGCGCGCCTGCCACAACACCTGCACACGTGCCTTTTCTATGTCCACATTATCCAACACAACAAAACTGTGAGTGCGCCCGAGCGCGCGCGCGCGCGCGTTGTAATGTCTCTGTATTCTCGGGCAGAACACAACTACCACAAACACCTGCGAGCAGCACGCTTCAACGTAGACCGCGGTCGTGGTCGTGGAGGCCTCCTGGGGGCATTAAAAGTCAAACCTAAGCGGATGGTAATTATCTCTCTCCTACCTACCGTTCTGCATGCAACCTTTGGATGTTCACTCCGTGCGCGATAGGACTGGATTATAGTTCTTGGGCAACTTTGTTGAAGATGCAAGAAGTTGATGCAGCAGGAAGTCTTGGATATACCCTGCAGAGTACAGGATAGAAAATGAGCTTGTAAACAAGTTTAAGTATCTCATTTCAACAGGGTGCATGTTGGGTTCCTATTGGTTATAAAAAGGAAAGGTATTCCTTTTTATAACTCATACGCATTCAGTCGTTTGTTTAAAGCTCAATTCAACTTAATGTTGAATATAAAAAAACGTTATCACAAGCTGTTTGAAATGTGTCTACTCTTTCCAACTAGCACTAAACACAGCAAGCGTCAACTTTGATAAACGAGCTAAAGGTCGTTCTCGTTCGCACGAGGGGGCACGCACATTTGATGGTCAATATATTGAACTTGCAAATGAGCATGCGTGCCGCCATCATAAGCCCCAATCTCGTCCCGAGATCACCCCGCCAAACGTTTACCTTTCTCGATCGCCGTTTTTCTTTCACGCGAGCGCATCCGGGCAGACGAAACGAGAAATTGAGGGGGGGCTCTGTTTGGCGGCTATTTATACAGTTTGTTTTTGGGGGGTTGACTCGAAAAATAAGCTCATTTACCATTCCGCAAAAGCCCATTCCGCGGAGGAAACGATTACGTCGCGTCGCGAAGCTGGCCGCAAGTTCCGCATGGAGCGTGGTTCCGAAGTTAGCGAAAGTTAAGTCAACTTCCTTCTGCTCCCGCTCCGTCTGACGTTGGGGCGGGAGATTTATGGAAAGCTGGCCGCAAGTTCCGCATGGAGCGTGGTTCCGAAGTTAGCGAAAGTTAAGTCAACTTCCTTCTGCTCCCGCTCCGTCTGACGTTGGGGCGGGAGATTTATGGAAACGCGTTAGCGCTTAACGATGATTACACATTTGCCCGCGCGTGTGGATGAGTCGCTGGACGGTGGAAAACAGTCCAGCCCTTACGTGCAAAGATGTTTAGGTGTGAAGTTTATGCAAATAGTATGTGCTATATCCTCAGGATGTAAGCTATACAACCAATATCTACCGATCGTATCCAGACCGCACTGTTGTGTGCAATATTGCCCACGGAAAACAAGAAGCATGGCGCTCTTGAACTGGTGTACGCTGTCGGCATCTAAAGTCTCAATATCTGAGGCGCTGATCAAGTGCACGATAGCGGCAGGAACGGGCGCTAAAAGCTCACCTCCGAAAGCAAATCCCTGGCCGCATGAGCCATCACCTGGAGCGGGTCCGTGGACCATATGTTGATGCGATTTTCGCCCGTAGATAAGCAAATATGAAACCGGTCTCGGGGAATCTGGAAGCGGAAGTGTGATGCGGTCACATCATACACAAACCCTGGTGCAATGGCGAAGCCGCTGGGCCCAGACGTAACGGTGCCCACGTCTTGCATATACTTCATCCGTCGTGTCAGATTCTGTAGCGTCAGAAGTGTTTCCTGCATCCATCAGTAGCCCAGCGTACGGGCATGTGGACCTAACATGACGTACATCTGGGCTAGCACAACCAGTTCCACACAGCGCAATGTATCGCCCACCTCCATCCGCAGCGCTCCGCAAAACGCCAGCAGCGCCATCAAAACTGGATCGGCTGACATCGACTCCGAATATTCAGGTGGATTTCGTTGCGCCAAAGTCTAAACCACCACCAGCACCAATCAAAGTCCAGAGGGGCAACGCGAGACAGTCAGTCGTAAAACAGCTTTTTTATGGCTGAGACTTTTATCATGCGGCAAAGACTACAGCAGATCGAACTTGTGAAACAGATTAATGGATGTGGCCGAGATGGACACTTGGTGCGGGGCGAAAACATACGAAACTGGTGTAACTACTACCCTCCGGACGGGCATATCAGATGACCATGACACTTGCGGTGACGTAAGCTGCCGAGTCTGGTGAAGAGGCGGCTATCGAGAACAACTCCCCCGAACATGCAGGTGAATTTTGTACGGCCCCACAGCTGCTCCGTTTCATGGAACAAAACATTCCAGAACGTCCCAAATCGACACTGATTGACACAGGGGAGGGAGGTGGTTTGCGATTCTTGTGGGTTCTATTAGTTAGGCTCGTTGTCCACGCAGCGCCTACCTTCCAGACTCCACGCGCGCATACGTAGGAACTTGACGCGCAGACAAACGAGTTTGACCAGTTGATCGTGGCGGCGGGGGTCTGCTTATGGATTAGCATCGCGACACGAGAGGACGGCATGTGGGAAGTTGATTAAAATACGCTTGTGCACTTATGCACAGCCGCAACACCCGCAGCACAGCTCCCACCGCACCAGCGCGCCTGCCACAACACCTGCACACGTGCCTTTTCTATGTCCACATTATCCAACACAACAAAACTGTGAGTGCGCCCGAGCGCGCGCGCGCGTTGTAATGTCTCTGTATTCTCGGGCAGAACACAACTACCACAAACACCTGCGAGCAGCACGCTTCAACGTAGACCGCGATCGTGGTTGTGGAGGCCTCCTGGGGGCATTAAAAGTCAAACCTAAGCGGATGGTAATTATCTCTCTCCTACCTACCGTTCTGCATGCAACCTTTGGAAGTTCACTCCGTGCGCGATAGGACTGGATTATAGTTCTTGGGCGACTTTGTTGAAGATGCAAGAAGTTGATGCAGCAGGAGCGCATGCATGGAGTGGCATCTGTTGTTTGTACGTTGTGCGGTTGGAAGCGAATGACAATCCTCAAACAGACACACAGCCAGATGCCATCTAGCCTGTTCCGGCTGCTGTTCTGCAACGTGGTCGTCCTTTGACCCGAGCAATTACCATGTGCCATGCGGCGTTGCAGTGTGCACACGTATGTTTGAAGACCTATAATTTTCTCAAAATAAAGAGCTCCAGCCCGGTTGCCCTGATGGTGTGGAGAGAGTGCTTGTTTCCCGTGCGCGAACCGTTTCTGATTCATCCGTCCATTATTTGGATTTTCTTGGAAGCACAACTTCTCTTGCGTCGTTTACAGGGATTGGTTAGGAGAGGAGGAAATGGTACACGGAAGTTTGGATTCAGATCAAACAAACCATATGGGCGTCATTATAGCACCGTCGGGGTACCGGTAATGAGAGGCACAGACTTTGAGAAGAATGATTCATAACTACTTCCGCCATGCAGATATGTTTTTGTCTGCTTTTTTAAACGACCAGTCAAACAACTTCGGGTGCTCGGATCGCTGATTCAGACAGAGTTTATCAGTGATATATCAGCGAGCAGTTATCATCATGAATCACGACTCAAGGTGTAGAGAGTGGCTTATCAGTAGTTGTTTTGGCTGCTCAGTAAATCGTTTGCCCTCCAATTATGTTTGAGATAGAACGATTTGATGACGATGTTGACGATTTTACATCAAGACAGTCACTTCTTCGTGAATTCAACAACTTCATTGATAAATACGACAGCAGTCGCTTTGTCGTCAGAGCACCGTGACGAATAATTTCTTCATCGGCATTTTGATCCCGCAAAATACAGCTCGCTATGTAGTGTGAATTGTAGGTATTCTGCTAAACCACTCCAAACCTAGCCTCAGCTTCAGTACTCACCGTGCAAGGTGACAAAATAGCGCGAATTTAAATGAGAAGCACCCCTTGAAACCGACATGATATGATCGCAGTAAGAAATTGGAAACAAAAAATCACACACGCACACGCCACAACAAACAGCAAGCAATGTCGCCAAAGTCGTCGTCGGTGTTGTCGTCTTCTGATTGGAATGTGTCACATTTGCATACCGGTTTTCTGGCGTTCCAAAAACACAAGGGTGAGGAACGAAGAACAAAAACAACAAAACGAAGCCACCATCGAAGACGATCGACGGTCGACTCGAAACGGATCACGATCGTCCATCGGTCCCCGCCGCTCAGCGTGAGGTGAATCTCATTAATTTCTTCGACACCATCGCCACCGCCGGACGCCGCGTCCCGGTAACTCCGGCCTCCCATAAATGGCTAGGCCGGTAGGAAGGTCAGCCGGTTCGTAAAACAAAAGGTAAGAAAAAACACAGTCAGCAACATCACTGACGGCAATCGCCACGAGCGCGGCATTATCGATCGAGCTAAAGAGATAGATCTTTAAGGATCAATTTTCGAAAAAAAATCCCGATCTGTGAAAAGATCCGGACGTTTAAATCCAGACTTCCAGAAGTCGAAAATCCATATCTCGCAAGTCTTGCGTTGCGTGCATGCAAATAGACCTCCCCTTCGGAGGCCGGATCTAAGCCCAACGATGGGCGAACCCGCTTGGTAAAAAGACACACGGCACTACGGGCAGCTGTGCTTAGCGTTATGAATATTCATCCGGTTAAAAAGCGGCACAGTACAACGCGACGGTGATTTTGTCATGTGCCATCCTCATCAGCACGGCAAGCCTTTGGCAGTGTCTTGGGCTGATCCTATCGGGTACATTCTCGCGCCTCCCTAAGTACATTTAAAGCACGACACGCATCGAATGTATTAGCCAGGCAGCGCACGTACTGGCGGCTGTGTGAGGTACAGGTCCGCCATCCTTTTATTGTGTCCAACGCGATAGCAAACTCTAGCGAAGAATCTTCTAAAATCCATCTGAGAGAGGATGGCTGTCTAGAATAGAATTCAAAGTACAACGCATTTCAAACCACGCACGTATAGCGACGTACGGCTCGCCATCAATCTTGCTCTGAAACGCACTCCGCGTGGTGTACTTTAGGAATATTAATATTAATGTAAGCAAAATATGCAAACCACAGTGACATTGTCATGGCTGCAACATTTTATATGCGTCCAAATAGATACTTATTGAACATATCGTCATCAGTTCGAAGCTAGACGATATAGAAACTCATAGCTACGAAAACAACGAACAAGAAAAATTGGCAGTAAAAAAATTTGTTTATGTCTATTGCGACTCCTAACATGAACCATCCCCCAAAGCGAGGATACGTTTCTACGCAATATGCGGAGAGATAAATCGTTTCACATTAGAGTTCGATTGGCGGAAGATGGAACGATGAGCGTTCCATGCGCCGCGTACGGGTGGCTTATGATCGTTTCCAGCAATAATGAGACCTTGGCATCAGACGGACAATAGAAACAGGTGCTCCGCCGGCTTAAACGCTAGCAGACCGTGCAGGGAAACAACACAGAAACCAACAGCACAAGAGACAACAGAATCGAATTGATCGATCATTTAAGTAAGAGGCGGACACACGCATCAGGCGCGCTGTCAAAGGTAAATAAATCTTCCATGATCATGCCGACGACGATGCTTCCTAGCGGCCCTCCGTTACTTCCTGATTACACGCCAGAGTCGGAGGCTCGCACACTCGGCGGATACGTAAACACTCGACTCGCGAGCGGTGCTGTTTTGCGAAAGGGAATCTCGACCGGGTTGTTTATTTTATACAGGCAAACGATGGAATTCGATGCGGCACTCGATCGACCTTCGAAATTATGACGGTTTAGAAAACGAGCTAAGCGTTCACTGCCGGCTATACAAACGGAACCGATGGCTGATTATCACCTCACCGTGCAGTAGTTATCGATAATTCGAAGGTCGTTTGAACGTTCGTTAGTGAGGGAACCGAATTGGGTGGTAAAGTCTTGCTAGTAAATGTTTGTGGGAAGAATTTATCGCAAGCAAAGTACTTAACCCAAACCATTCTAATGTAAAGGAATCAAGAATTTAGTGGTTTAAACTCCCTTGACTCTTGATACAAAAAGCGGCTTTCGAAATATAAATGGTACACCGTCCATGACCTGAAAGGCCCACTTATCTAAACGAGTTTGAAACGATGTTGATAAAAATAACTCTAACATAAATACATCTGACTTCGGACGATACTGCATGTCCGGCCCTGAGCTAGTGTCTCTGATGATAAAAGATAACCTACATTTCATCCGATCTCATCCGAAGTCACTGAGAGTTTCAATGTTTGTTTTGTAGCTGACTCAAACTATATCGAAATGCACGTTAAGAATTACGGTATGTGACAAAAAACATCACTACTTCCAATACTCTTTACCCTAGCAATTCCGAATGCTTGTTTTGAGCATTTGGCGGAACACCGAAGCGTTTATCGCTCGTAACGAATGCTTCAGTAAAACGTCAAAACAAACGAAACGAATTTAATTTCGTTTTCGACACGTTCCTTGAGATTCCTCCAAAAATATGTTAACGATTCTCAACGATCGGCACGTCGCAGTCTAAATTAAACCGGCAGCGGCATGGTCGTCGAGACAGTTTTCTGCCTTCCAACACCGATCCGATCACTTAATTGTGTGTCCGCGATAGACAAAAACGACCAAAACAAATCTCAGATCAACCCGGGGTCTTGGGATTTCACTTTCACCCCACCAACTTTCCTCGCTAATCAGCGCGATCAAGATGAGCCACGATGCGCAGGTGGTGGAGTTTGGAAGAAATAAAAAAAACTGGTCCACCCGCAACAACCCGGCACGGTTTCGCTACGGTCGCTAATTGTGCTGCGAGGAAAACTCCGAAAAATCAGTGAAAATTACTAAAAATCAAGGCCAGAAAGTCCGCCGTCATCTGTAGTCAAATGAAGATTTCATAGGGTGATGGTGTGTACTATAGGCAAAAAATATAGCTTATCTCCGATCGTAGGAGGCCACCAAGTTTGACTTTTCCCAGCTGTGCCCGGCTCACCGAACTTCGAGGTTTGACCGAGCATGCCCAGCAGCACAGCAATTCGTTGCTCACGCCCGGAACGAATCAGTCCCGGCCACGTCCTATGATCTGGACCGTGAAAACAGAAACATGACTTTTTCCAACGCCAACACCCGCGCATCCTCGGCCCACGGAGAGAGATTGGCGTTTTGGAAATCTCAAAATCTTTGCACATTAGGGCCCTAATGGAAAGAGAAAAGGCCTCAAATTTCAACCTGCTGCAAAAGGTCAACGCCGGGCCGGGCCGGCCACCAGGATGTTCGCGATGTTTAGCCACCGCAGAGATCATCGAGATCCAGGGATGGAGAGAAAAAGATGCTGCCGGCCCGTTGCGCTGCTGCTCGCATTATCATAAAGTTGAATAATTCATCGGCAATGATCGCGCACGGTTAAGGGCGCCCGCTCGAGTGGAAGTTACCGCACAGGAAGGGGAGCACGCTGCGCCACGCAGGTCACTTGAATTCAATTTCGCTTTTGTTGTTTGGAAGTTTGGAGCGCGTTTCGTTCGCTTCGCGCACACGCCTGTGTGTTTGGCTTTATCTTGTTCATTTACAATTCATTTCTTCGACGACGAGCCTCGAACAACGCGCGTAAAGCGTGATTTTCTTGCGTCCGCGGGACTTCCGGACGGCGGGATTATTGGGCGCGATGAAAACATTTCATTTTCAGCCGAACGTCCACGTGCGAAACGAGCGGTGAACGAACGGAAAAGTGCTTTTCCCCTGCCGGTGAGCGTCGTCGTAGCTTAATTTTATTTGCTGTTGTTTGCGGGGGGTCGTGTTGTTTTTCCTTCCAGTGCCCGGGCGCTTCCAATTCACTTTCGCGTGCTACGGGCCCTAGAGAAGTCACAGCTGGGAGAGCTGCGTTTACCATTTTCAATTACGCGTTTCGTTACGCAGAGGTACACGTGGAATGGGGTTGGGAAGTAAATCGTAGCAAAAAGGATAATTGTCGACACGCAAAACTTTTAGCTTGAGTGTCCCCATGCGCGCCTGAATGGAAGCAATCAGCGTTGCTGCCCGTCTAACTCACTTAGCGAGAATCTTCGCGCGGGGTTTCTCCGTTAGGACAGAAAAATTAAGCACTCAGATCGCCACAAAGGTATTGTTCTTTGCGCTGGGAAACAAACGCGTGCAAATTGTTGCCACCTTCCCTGTGGAGACGCAGGCCAGTTCAATGACTCCGCGATGAAAAGACCGGGAATTAGATAATCAAATTAAATCACCGAAATGTAACGGTCTAAATCAATTCGGTGCAAATTTTGAGTCAACTCTTTTGTTGGCAAAAAAATCCGTTTGATGGTTTTCATCTGTATTAATTGCTCTCTCAATTGTTGGGAGAAAGGTTTGTGGGAAACAAATCATACAACAACTTCAGTTAAAACCTCCCTAAGATTCGTTTTTGAACATATCCTCGCTTCTGTTATGTGGAAACCTGCCTTAGATAGAATATCTTGCGCGTTGTTGTATAACTCGTTAATGCATCCTTATGCATTTGCAATGCGTGTTCGAAGAGTGTTTGTGACATTTGATTCTCATAGAAGAAAAGTCGAGGCATAAAACGTTTCAAACACCTTCACAGCAAGCGTCAACAACAGTACGGTCGTATGGTATCGCCTGCACAATAGAGAAGCTCCACTTCCTATTGGGTACACACGTGCGTGCAGCCTTTATGGAAGTCAAATGTTTGATGAGCGTTTCGCACACACAAACAAACGTGCTGTCAAATGCGAAAACCGAGCGCGCACGTGACTTTGGCCATTAGTTGTTTAGCTCGACACGGGTTCGATTTTACGGATCATCCACCCCCACCAACCACCTCCCCCACCGAAGCTTTCCCAAAACTTTCTCGTTTCCACCCAGCTCGGAACGCGTGTACGCGAAAACTAAAGCCACCTCCACCTGAACCCACAAAAACAAAAACCCCGAAAACCGGCATCATTTATATTCAGTTACACTTTCTCCTTCTTCACACACCCGCGAACGCATACGCGCGCGGCTAAGTCGCTCGAGGATTGCGCTTCCGCCCCGTGACCAGGATATATGGGCAGCGGAATGGCTGTTGGCGCAGTTGACCGCGTTCGGGCGGTCGAGTTTAAGTTTCTGCACGGTATCGCGACCCGCACACGGTGCACTTTTACTTCGCACCGAACCTACGTTAGGAATATTAAGTGAAGCAATGCTTGTCTATTCCGAACGGAGAACCGAAGCCGTATCGGATATCGGGGTTCGATCGGTGTCACCGGCGAAAGGTACGCGTCCGACGCCGTGGTGCCAAAAACGAGGCCTCTCCTTGCCTCTTTGCGGATTGCAGTTTCGAGCAGTTCGAGCGTTACTCGAGGCGGGGAGCCAGAGCGAGCAAATGGCGAACAAATGACCACGTGAGCTGTAAACTAATTATTTTGAGGCATATGGGCCAGGGTAGACAACCAAAAAGCTGGAAAAGCCCATTTTGCAGCATTGAAAATAGCTCTCCAATTTAGACGTTGTATTGGCATTTTTATAGCTTAGATGCAAAACTGTATTTGTAGTGCAAATTTGTAGAGGAAGAACTTGAAGTTTGCGATTTTCTTGGAAAATGTTGGGACAATGGGTCGAATTGAGCACTTCAAATGGGATGATAGTTTGAATAAAATTTGAATTTGAATAAAAATTTTAAAGTATATCATTAGTTTACTATGTGGTACTTGAGGATCGCTTCAATCTCTATATGGTATAATTGATCAAACTGTCCAAGAAAACTGTCAATGTGTGGAATGGACAATCAAACGAGTTACGAACCTCCGTAGGTGCCCTACTTATCGAGCTCGTAAACCCGGTGCAGCAAATCTGACAACAACAAAATCACCAACAAATCGCCATCCCCTGCAGTGGCGGCATTGAGCGCACAGGATTATCTCCCTCCAGCCTAATCCGAAACACACTAACGAAAGACGGTGATCGCTCAATCAAAAATTCCATACCGCGACGATAACACGCGGCTGGCCGGCGGGATGGATTAGCAGCGAAGTTCCGAATGGACGCGACATCGCCGATAAGCCGCATTGGGAAAGATTTCGGGTGGGGAATATAAAAATACGCTCGACTCCATTCCATTCCCTTTTCGTATCGACCTACAATCCAGTGCCAGTTGTCTCAAAGACATACTGTCCCGCTGCGTACGGACGCATATGTACGAGATACGATCTTCGCGCGTAAAAAAATCCTCCAGAGCATTCAAACCTTCGCCGGTCGCACAAACCCATCGGAACGGCGGAACAGGTTGTTTGACAAAAGTCCCGGCCTGGACCAAGAAACAAGTTGGTCAGGTCCGGTTAATTTTTGTTTTATTTTCGGCTCATTTCTTCAAATTAAATAATCAGAGGAGGACTTTCGAGCTGGGTTCACATTCTACGTGAATGTCGGTGTAAAACATCACGCACCATAAATTGCGAGCCCGAAGGGAGAACGCAGACCGCTCGGAGGGTGGAGTACGTCGCGGGTTTTAAGTTAAATTAACGTTGAAGGCCACGGGGAGGGAATGGGAAGACGCAAATCTGGACTGGTCAATTATTTTTAAACTTTTTGAAAACTCACCTCTCCCGTGGAGGACGCGGAATTTGCGCGGAATCCAGTGCAACAACTAGTAGAAAGCGTGGTCTCTCGTCTGCGTTCTTTTCCGCGAGGTACATTCGTTCGAAATTTCAAGGAAAAAATATCGAAAAATTAATTAAAAATAATTCAGTGTGCTTTTATGCAAATCTGGCCGACGTCGGCAGAAATCTCATCACAACTGGCATATCAAATTAAGCATATT
Organism: Anopheles cracens; assembly: GCA_002091845.1. Classification (NCBI taxonomy): domain Eukaryota; kingdom Metazoa; phylum Arthropoda; class Insecta; order Diptera; family Culicidae; genus Anopheles; species Anopheles cracens. Next base: position 54,146 of record KZ072572.1, read on the forward strand.
CCGCTTTATCAATGCGCCTCCTACGTAAAAGGAAGGAACGAGTTTCGCGATGAAATCATTGATAAAATATTTCGGCATA
>KZ072572.1:54234-68271 GCA_002091845.1 Anopheles cracens
GCAGCTGCGTGGAGACTGTATGTTTTCTGGTATTCTTTTTTCCGCTAATAAACCCCAGACGGAGCTGACACATCCTCCATCAAGAGTCACGCATAATTTGGCAGAACCTCCTAATCCTCTTCGCTCCCTCCCATTTATCATCGCAATCATCGCATACGAGGAACACTGTGCGAGGCAATGTGGAAGGAGCGCACAAAAAAGATGAATATGACCGAAAATGGGCTGACAGCAGGTTCGCTTGGAACGGTGTACGTCTCGCACGTCACGCAGTGGAAGGCATCCGTACTACAAGTGCTGCATTGTGTCGCTTTGAGCATCTTCCGGCGTGAGGCGTGAAGGGATACGCTCTTTGTCAAATGAAGTTGAAATTTTATAAAGCTCTCCTTACGTCGAGCGCTCACGAGCCATATCGCATAAGCGTATTGCCAATCCCATACGAACAGCAAAACGAGAGGGTTTCACGTGCTGAAAGAAACCCTCTAGCTGTGCAAGAAACGAACGCCGTTAAGAAACGCTTAATTATCAGGAACAGGAGAAGGTGCGAAACTTTATCGCTTGGAATCGGCCTGCGGCCGGTAAAAGGCGCTCGGCGGTTTGAAGGTTCCACACGGCAAGATGTGGAACCGGCACGCGAAAAAGAAACAACTTTTACCGGCGTCCTTAAATGGGGCAGAAGGTGGCACGAGCAATTTGGAAGGAAAATTATGTCACACTCTGGTGATAAATTTGAACATATCTTCATTTTCTTCGTGCAACTTCTTCCTCTCATTTAATCATCCTCAGCAACAAAACCCAGCTTACTTGGAATAGATTGGACGAGAGAAATAGTTTGAAGTGCAATATTGAAAACGTGCCAGTTTTATGTGTCACTTCCTCGGAATGCGCATGTGGCGCACAGAAACCCCGTGACGACTTGCTGGTGGACCCACAGTTGCGATAAGAATTCAATTAATGAAGTTAAGATTAGGCGCTGGTGAGAGACACTTCTGCTGCAACAATTCACGCCACCGTCGGATCAGTGGGTGGAGGTGAGACTCCGAGTGTACAATCTTTGGTTATCAGATAAGACGAACGGGACATCCACTTACCTTTCCGAGCGCTATGAGGTGACTTCACCGTTGTTATTGGTGTTGTTGTTGTGTTTGACGTGCGGTTGAAGACCTTTCAGGTGGGGTTTTGCTTTTCTATCCGCTCCGGTGCTCTTTTCCACCGAAGGTCCTTCAAAGCGAGTGGTTGCTGGAGTCTGCTGGATTTAGCACGCCGCGCGTGTGTGGCGCACAACACACTTAGAACCTGCCCACAACCGCGGTACAAGCTTCTGAACTTCACCGAACGACGGGAAAGGCCTTCAAAATCGTGATCGCGAATTGATACTCGTGATCGTGAGCCAGTTTTTTCTCGTTCGTTTGTTTGTTGTTTTCTTGCGTCAAACAAGCCCTAATTCTACCACCTCGACATGGGGTGGAAGTAACTCATACCATGATCCACGCAGTGAAACACTGAACACCGTTCTTACCAACATCGAGCCACCGTTGGCTGCCGTAGAGCGGACACACCAACACACTCAATTCCCTTTCTCCTAACCGGGTGCGTTGCCAAGCAACAACGGAAAGCCCGCAAATCCTCGTCCACAAGAATGTCAACGAGCAGCCAGCAACGGGCGCGCAAATCTGAAAGGCAGCAGGTTCTTTTTTTGTTGCGCTCAAATTACAACCCACTGTCAAAATCTCCTTCCAGCCTGTTTCTCTGGAACTTCTTGTTTCCTGGCTCTGATGGGACAAGTCAAAATGATAACTTTAAACGCTCCCCGTTGCTGACTGCGCTGCATGTTGTAGTACGGGGATCCGAATGTTCCGTGTTTTTCCTCCTTTTGCACTATCATCTTTATCCAGCGCGGAACCGGAAACAAGCACTTGACGCGCCATGTGGATTCGCCCAAGAACAAAGCAAACGCGCAGACTCACAACACCAAGTGACCGGGGCGCTTTACTTTCTGAACACGCAGCATAAACAAAGCCCGTCGTCAGTTGGAGTTGGAGGAAACAAGTAGTGTCTCGAGTATGCTGCATTCTTGGGGAGCAGCAGGAGTACAAGTCTACTTGAGCGTATTTCAACGCCTACAGAACTTTGTTCATCGCGTTGGAGCGTGCAGAAGGTAGGTATCCCAGCGTTCACTTCAACTCACTTGACGCTTCCGCATTGTCAAAACATCGACGCACACGACCACATTCCAGCCTGCACGCAGGAACGGAGAGTGATGGATACTTTCACAAATGAACCCACCAATATGAATATCGCTTTCCGTTTGTGTTTTTGCTTCTCTTCAACGTACGCACTATCAACGAAACGGGATGAATTCGACAACATCCAAGCGCGTGAGATTTCTTTGGCCGACGACGACGACGACGACGGCGGCGAAGTCGTTCCTTCGAACCTGATTGTCACTGTTGGGCCGGCATTCGGAGCTCCCCGGAGCTGGAAGGTGAAATTTATGCGCTTTTCACTTTCACGCGGGGCTGCTTCTGGAACGTTTCGAACACCGATCGGTTTCCGAGTCTTCACGCACAAACTACCCCGCACATACCGTTTAGTAAACATGCGCGAGGCTTAGTTTGATAGTTCAACGACGTTTGACATATTGCTATTCTGGTTTCAAGTGTGATTGACATTTTACTAAGTAGGCGCAATGACATCACAGCAGCATCGTTGCTGCACGACAACAACTCCCCTTCCCCCAGGAGAAGACCAAGCACACACAGACAACACACCTCGCACAGACACACACATACACGAACGCGTTAGATACTATTCTACCCCTGGCCGTGCCGTCGATTCACCCACCGTACGTCCCGTACAAAAAACCAAAACAAAACTGTGTAAACACAAGTGCACAAACGGCGGGCCCCCGCGCACGTACCTCTCGCCCGTGAGCGACGTCGAAGTAAACGGGATGGTGGAGGGCAACAAGGGAAAAAAAACAAGCACACGAACGTAAACCGCGCTACTACGCCTGGCTAAGTTGGCTGCAGCTGAGCCGCCGTACGATTCGACAAAAAGGTGTGTGCGCGCTCGCGCGCTCGAGCAGCACAAAAATCCCGAGAGTCTGCGGTCTGACTCCGCGAACGTTTCGAACTTTTCTGAGAAACCGCGGCGCCGAGCGCGAGCACTTGACGCACCCTCCGCGAGCGAGCGGACCGTTTTCGGTTGCGCTTCGTGCACGGTGAGCTGGTGGAAGTCTTGCGAGTGGCTAAAATTGAATCGTTCGGTGGGATGAAAAAGTGAAACGCAACAGTACTGTAGGATTTTAAGGTGGCTTTAAAGATTGTTTACACAGTTATGTGGCAAAGATTATATGAGATCCTTACGATAGCCCATCGACAGATATGAAATGTTCTTCGGATTTGCCATTCTTCGAAACAAATTATATCCTCAAATGTAAGAATGATCACTTCTGAAAGATTGGCCAGTTTAACTACTCAATCAGTTTGATGATCTTTTTTTCTTGAGATATTGGATCCAAACTTTTAAATTTTGAAACCACTTTCAATAAGTCAGTTTTTTCTTCAGTCAACTTGAATCAAACTTATTTTTATTTTTTTACAGTAGTTCTTATATACTGTTTTTCACAAAATAAAAAAGATATAAATTTAAAATGATTGATAAATGGCACATAATGGTTAGCGTCAAAGAAAAGTTAAACCAACTTAAACCGCAATAAATAAATTAATTTATAAGAATGAATAATGTTGCCAAATTTGGTACTGAAATTTAGAATAGAAGTTGGAACGATATATCGCTGATGCAAAACTAAGAATATTTTCATGAAAATATAATTTTACTAGACTTTCACAAAATATTCGTAAAATTTCTGATACTTACCTTTGCATCTTTTACATTAGGTTTCCGTAAATGCTTATTTTACAGTCACACTCTTAGGAAAAATGTGTTTCTGACCATTTCGTGATATTTTGTCCAAAGTGCACACTGCGATGGTAGCAGCTGATCGTGTTTGCGATGAATGGCTCGCGGTGGCTCACGATTACATTCATAAAGTAACAGCGGAGCGAAAGAGACACAAAGCTGTAGATATTTGATAGAGAAAACGAGAAGCTGATCATCGCACAAGGAAGGAGAGCGATGCGCGCTCTCTGGAGTTTCTTCGCTCTCGCGTCTTTTGTGCTCCATTGCTTGCATACACCTGTGCGGCATGCTTTGATTATCAAATACGTCCTGTCTCTCTCTTTCTCTATCTCTTCCTTTTCTTTTCCCATTCCGGTGCAGCATAAGCCCACAGCATGTCTTTTGAGCTACGTCGATGTTTCATGTTTTCGATTCTGTTTTCTACATTTCTTCGTCAGTTCTCTATTGCGGCTGCTGGCCGCCTTCGTTCCATTCATATCTATCCCAAGAAAACTGCGTTCTGCTTATGCTTTTAATCCCTCTCCCCCTCGCTATCTGGCTTTTTCCAGACGATGCGCCCCGTCTTGAGGCAATCGGAAAAGCGATAGGGAAAGCAAGCCCGGTGGTGAGCAGAACAAAGAAGACATAAACGTAAGTGAACGCGTTTTTTGATGGGATCACGCCGTGCCGGACGGTTGGGATAAGAACGAGGGACGCTGATTCTGGCCAGCTGTAATAATTTGCGCTCGCATATAAATTGCTTCTGTTGTATTTTTTTTTTATTATTTCCCTGTTATTTACGATGTGGTATTTAGAGGAACGATAATATGATAAAGAATACAGTTACGAGGCAACATAATAGCATCCAGCGGCAGCGCGAAAGGCAAACAACGGCAAAACGCTTAAGAATGGGAGGCATACGTGCGTACTATCTTTGGCTAGTTTTAATTGCTTTTTAACGCTACCATATCCCAAACCAAGCCATTAAAAACCCCGCTGTAATTGGAAATGCAACAGTTTGTTTTTTTTCTATACAAAGCATCCATATGGGAGTCGAACAATGGAAAGAATAGCAGACCGGATGTTCAAAACAGACAAAAAATTATCAATGTTTAGTTCGGTACACTATCTAAGTGTGTTAATAGAACAGTCGATAGTAAACATCTTGTGCAACGCATGTCAGGATGGGTAGCGAAACGTCTGCTACGCCCATTTTTCGACCGCACTTATTGCAGGTCCCCTCAATGTGTGGCGGCAATGCAATTAAGCAGGTGGAATGCGTATTGATAAGCAGTTTTTAAAATGTTGAAATTTCATTTCCACAATCTCTGGAATGCCGGTGTTGCACATTCCGCAGACGTTGGCACCGGCGCGAGATGCATGAAGCAACTTAACCTGATAAATACGAACTTGCCGGTCGTTGAAATGAGCCCTCAACAGGGTGTCAATGTTGTAACAAGAGCTGATCATTGTGCGGCGAAACACAAATCGCCGTCACGAGTATTCTGAGCTCACAGCTCATCGCCGGTTCTGGCATGATCGTGATCATGCCGACGTCTAAATATAAATAAAAACAAAGCGGGCAACACAAAAAAATGGAAAGTCTATCAATTTCCAAACCTTATACGTCCTGCCGAACCGGCCCGAGACACGTTAGCCTCCTAGACGCAACCGACCGGCCACGATCGCTTCTAATCGCTCTCGCCAAGCGCCGCCACTCCATCTGGAGTAGAGGTGCCCAGACGTGCCAGGAGCAAAATGACCCCCGGAGGACGGAGAAGCAGGAATTTGCCAAAATTGGTCATACGAACGCGTGGTGGGGACGACATGAGGTGGAAAATTTTCGTTTCAAACGGACCGCCACCGGCCAGACCGGCGGTCGCGCAGCACACGCACAACGCACGAAAAGTAAAACTGACCCACTATTTTCGCCCAAATTTGTCCCGACGGTCGCCGGCCGCTCTCGCGCCACTATCGCCCGATGATTATGTTTTCCAATCGAATTGGCCGAAAGCGAATGGGGGAGACAGCCGGGTCGACGACAACGTCGTTTGGCTGTGGTCTAAGCAACAGCACAGAACGAGCGGATTTGGTTAATGGAGCGTGTGCTATAATCACCGAACGTATAAGCCTTCTCTCGTGCGGGATAGTTGCCCGAGTAACCTGCCGAACGGCCTGAATCTGGAGGACACTGGGCGTACAGTGAGTGACGGCTGGTTCGGGACAGGTCGTGGGTGCTTTAAAGCATCAATATTCCACAAATTGGTCACTAATTTATGTATTTTATTATTAATTTTTATAGCTTACTTTAAGTAGTATTTATACTTTGGAAGATGTTGACATTAACCTTGGATCATCCGTTAATGTCAAAGGATGACAGAAGCAGTATATAAATCGCAATTGGATATTCTTTCTCTAGCAAGAATTGACTATCCTACTATGGTGATATAGACAAATGTATAAACAAACAAGCCATGAGACGTCAGACGTAGCTGCAAACGTCGTTAAGTCAAATAATATTTTGACAGATGCGCTGATTATTCAGTTGAAAGTTTTCCCTGTTCAAATACGTATAGATAAACATATTTAGTTTAGCTTTGTTGAGCGCAGTTTTATCGTACACAAAACTTTCGACCTCACTGTAACGACGGCCACCAGAAAAACGAGTCTTGTCTGCTGCTACCACTCCAAAGCCCTGTGTGCATCAGCCCTGGCGGACGGTATTATTGACCGGTTCGATCTTCTGTCAAAAAAGCACAGCCCAAAGATGGGAAGAAAAAGGAAACGCCATACCCAACGGGTCGAACGGGCAGGTCAGTTAATTATAAGCGCATTAGGCGCGTTTTCGTTTCACCCTTCACTCCCGTCCCGGGACGACATCGTCCCACGGGAAGCAGAAGGTGACGGAGGTTACGAAGCCTCCACCAAGATGTGTCCCGAACCGGGCGAGGTGGGAGGGACCGCTCCCGCGATGCGCCGGGCGGCCCCCAAAAGGGATTGTTAATGAACGGACGGAGATGATATCATCATATGATCTCCCGAATCTTTCCCGCATCGATAACACGTAGGGTGGGCGCTGACAGACCGGGGTGGATTGAAGATACGGTGCCTCAATCAATGTCGCAGCGGAGATAAGTTCGGTGCGCGCCCGCGGAGAGCACTGAAACAATTAAACCGCATACTGTCCAAACGCTGATTGTCTCGCGGGTCGTCCCGTGGCCCGCCCGGTGTTAATGGCGTGATTGTAAAATCTTGCGACTGATACTGCCAAGCCATCGTCAACAATAACAACAACCGCACACACGCGGTCGTTGCAGCCTTCGGGTTGATATTTCCTCCTTCCTGAACCGAGTTCACCGCTTATCGGACAGAATCTAGATCGCCGCACCTCGTCGCTCCGGAGGCGTTTCTACACTACACTCCCAGCCTGCTTGGGTGTGTGTGTGTGAGTAGAGTTTTTTCTGTTTTCTTCAACGAGCGACACTTCTGTAAAGAACGCCCTCATCGGCCGTTTATAGCGTGAAACCGGATACCGCTCGTTTATCGGAAGGGTATAGGGCCTCCTGCCGGTACGATGCGAGAAGAACCACATAATAACACGTCCCCTACGCCGGCGGTTGTCACTGCGAACCAGGAAATCGATCCAGTTTTAACGGCGTAACATGAAGACATCATTAACGTGGTTGGGTTCAGTTCGGAGGAATGCGCTTGTTTATAATTTTGGTGCTTACTGCCCCGATAAGGTTTATGTGATATGTGTTGCTCTTCAATATAAACTCTATGCTCTTCTTAGATAATATTTTGTTGTATTGAATTCTTCAATTTGTTGGATGCTTGTTTGTATAATTGTCTATTCATTTTTTGGCCAATTTCTTATTCGTGTACTAATTGAACAAAAAATGCACATTGATGTCATAAGATGAGATAAAACAAGTCATGATTTCAGCACACAAAACATACATGTAATAAGCAAGCCAGCAGGTTTCCTAGTGACATTTTTTATGTGCCTAGAGTTGATGATTCGCAGCTGACGATCAGCAACACCCGTCATGTCTTCCTGCTCATATGTTTTACACATCGTCTTCCATCTTGAAACGAAAACCCCGGAAGTATGCAACGGTAGAACGAAAACAAACGGTTCTGCCCTGAACAACCGTCGACGGCGGCGAAATCGATTTCCACACCACGTAATCGCTTCGGCTAGACACTCCCTACCCACCAACAGAGGTATGCCAGAGAAGACTCGAAACCCGCTAGATCAAATTTCCAAACTACCGCAACGCATTACCGAACGACTGCAACTCGCGGCCGGCCGGTCGCATTGATAGCGCCTTCCCTTCCCAGCTCGCGATCGATACACGTGCACCCGGAAATGGATTTCGGTACGGTGTACGCGGAACCACCCTGCCACGCGGCCAGCTGACCGGCAGTTCTATCGCTTCTGGAAACCGAAAACGATAAGAAAATTCCAACACACCGGCGAGCCGTCTCAGGTTGCGCAGAACGTACTGGATTAAAGCCGGTACGCCTAGCCGCGAATGGCTTCTGGCGACCGCGTGCCCTTACGGCCCTTATGGAGACCACCACCACCGTCCGCACTGGTAGCGCGAAGAAATAGCTCACATTGCAGAAAGCAATGCGTCGCGATGCTCTTCCGGGGGTTGCAGTGGAAAATGGACCGCAATTGCCCGGCGTGCCGTGGGCATGCGCTAAAGGGTAGTGATCACCGCCAGGTGTTACTTCCACCTGGGAATGCGTAGCCTCCGAGCGGGACGGACGGATGGCCATTCGAGTGAAGTGGCACCCGACACACACTAATTATGGCTGCCGAGACGAGTGCTTTATGTGTGTGCGTGCGTGTGGGCCTTTAATTGCTGTCATTACGACGTGACAAATCGGAGTAGGCTGCGTCGGAGCTGTCAGTCGTCAGCGGAGTTTCGGTACGGTGTACGCGGAACCACGCTGCCACGCGGCCAGCTGACCGGCAGTTCTATCGCTTCTGGAAACCGAAAACGATAAGAAAATTCCAACACACCGGCGAGCCGTCTCAGGTTGCGCAGAACGTACTGGATTAAAGCCGGTACGCCTAGCCGCGAATGGCTTCTGGCGACCGCGTGCCCTTACGGCCCTTATGGAGACCACCACCACCGTCCGCACTGGTAGCGCGAAGAAATAGCTCACATTGCAGAAAGCAATGCGTCGCGATGCTCTTCCGGGGGTTGCAGTGGAAAATGGACCGCAATTGCCCGGCGTGCCGTGGGCATGCGCTAAAGGGTAGTGATCACCGCCAGGTGTTACTTCCACCTGGGAATGCGTAGCCTCCGAGCGGGACGGACGGATGGCCATTCGAGTGAAGTGGCACCCGACACACACTAATTATGGCTGCCGAGACGAGTGCTTTATGTGTGTGCGTGCGTGTGGGCCTTTAATTGCTGTCATTACGACGTGACAAATCGGAGTAGGCTGCGTCGGAGCTGTCAGTCGTCAGCGGAGCACTCATTTCTTCGAATATAGCATAATTGATTTGTAGTAGTTGGTTGGTTATGATCCGCAAAGCCGCTTTAATTATGATTTTTTTTGCTCGCGATACTTCTTCTTCAACTAGTCCTACTGGTCTTACTAGTCCTGGACCTACTTTTTGGACATTCCAAAGCACTAGTTTTGACTGCATCTTTGGACCACTTCCAAGCCCCTTTTCGTAAGCGCACCCTCAAAAATGCCGCATGTGCCAAAGTAACCTGCCGCGACGACGACGACGACGGCAACCTTTCCGTTCACCTTTCCGGTGACATCGGTGCGTGGCCGATAAGGTACTGGCCCCGACAAGGAGAGCAACCTTACGTAAAAAGCCGCAGGCACGTACGAAAAACAGAGCGTACAAGGGTTCGCAATCGTAACGGTCGTTCGTCACGAGCCGCGCTCGCGCTAGCCCGCGACGATGACAGCTTTTTCGCCTTTATGTTTAATGATGTCTGTTTGTTTTTTACGCCCGTGTTTTTGCAAATTCTGCTAAGGAAACGATGAACGATTGATCGTCGGGCCGCAGGGACCCGGACGTTCAACTTACCCCCACCCGTCCGAGGTCTCGGTGCGAACGGAGCGCACTTCCACACGCGAACTCTAGCGACACCAAATAAGGTCACTTATATCACAAAGCAGCTAGTGCGATGCACTGAGGCATGGGGGCTTTGATTCCGGCTGGCGATACTAAACACCGGTGGCGACAGCGGCGACCCGCGGTGACTAAAAATGGCAAAGGCAATAAACTAAAACGGAGCACAGGTACGGTGCCGATGGCGCGATTGCTCGAAGACAAAAACCCCGTGCCCCGTAACGATCAATTGACTCATCAAAGTGATTCATTTGGGTACCGGGCGCACTTTACTTCCAGTGCAGACGTCCTGACAACGCCTTGCCGGCGGCAAAACAGAGTCGCTGGCGCATATCTAATAGGAGAACGTGGGGCAATTAAACAGTGTACTTTTTAGCACTTTTAGTGTGCTGCCTGGGAGCTGGAAACTTCCTGATTCCTATGTCACTTTAGGATGCGTTTATGTGTTTGCCATTTCAATAACGAGTATGGCAGCTCTTAAGCATCTTTGCTTGATGGATGGTCAATTTGCTGGCTTTTTATTGGAGGCGTTCTAGAATTGGAAGCAGGACTAGTATGGTTATTTATGGAATGTTTCGTAAGCATTATGCATTATATAAGCTAGAGTTAGTGACGCAAATCAATTATTGCCTTCGATGGTTGAATATCTTAACTGACGAACCTTCCAACAATGGCCATTCGTAGTTTAACTGGAATACATGTCTGATCTTAATAGAAATAGCTAGCTTTTCTTGTTTATATGTGTGGAATATAGAACTGATTGTTTGAAATGACTGAAACACGACTCCTTGCGAAAGTCTTTCGAAAGGATCTAATCAACAGACATAGTAAAATTCATTGGATCAATTTGAAGACCCTGATCGGTAAAACTTGTTTTGGAACAAGTCGACTTCGTAAATTTCTAAATTCCCTAAAGATTGTCTATTTCCGTTTGTGTTGAAGGATCATAAGATTTGAGGATTTGATTGGAATTGATGTGTTATAGTCTGATCGATATCGTTTTTTATTCAATACACCAGGTATAAGACAGAAAGGTACTTGAAACATACAAAATGCCTTTAAACACCAAAATTACTTGACCAAATCGTTATATCTTCAAAACTTGGTTCTTACTGTAGCCGGATTTGACTGTTAAGGCTCGTTTGTTTTAATATGTCTTTTCAGCCCACACCCATTGCGCACCAAGAACGGTATATTGGCAGTCAAAAATATCAAGCCGATAATATTTTATTCCCACCTCAATCCAAATGATCGAAACATCCCAGAAACCACACCGACAAACAAAACAGACCCCCGAAGAACACTACCCATCCACCCACCTCAATCCAAATGATCGAAACATCCCAGAAACCACACCGACAAACAAAACAGACCCCCGAAGAACACTACCCATCCCCGTTCTTCCCGATGGGTTCGTTGGAAAAAATAACTGTACCTTCCGATAGTGCTATCGTGCGAGACGCGCATACGCCCTCTGCTCGGTATGCATCGGCTGCAGAAGGGATGCCTTCCTAGAATCCGGCAAGAACATGCGTTAAATCAAATCACCCGGCCGAACAACAGCAACTGCACCGTTTTGTCGCGACGTATTCATAAATCCGAAGCATTATTATTATTCCCAAAGGGTGAGGCACGTTCGGGGATTTCATTGATAAGGGCCCGGGGCCCTCCGGAGCCGGCTGTCGCGCGGCGTACAGCCAAACCATTTGTCTCCGCCTCGGCTGCACGGTGTGCCCGCCAATGGAAATAATCGTAATTTTATGTAAAGCGTTATCCCAAGGTGTCCCAACCAGTCGCGAATGTAGGCCAACGGCCACACCGGCCATCTTCGGTCTCTCCCACACAGCGAGCCCTTTTTATTTTTGGGCCTACCTCCGCCGCTCGGTACCGTTACGACAATTGTCCGAAGATAAAGACTTTGCGTTTGGGGATTTCAGGAAGAGGAAGGAGAAAAAAGCACACTCGAAACATGCAGGAGACAGGAAAACCTTCGGCTCAATCGAAATCCACAGTAGGCTTTGGTTCTTTTCGGGGGTTCTTGTATACACACATCACGCTGCTTTTTTCACGCTCTCCTCTGTTGTTCGTTGCGGAACACATGCAAAGCAATAAATTTGATTTACACTCTCCCTCGGTATGCTGTGGCTCCCCGGATGTCGCGTCTTTTCATTGGCAAATCGTTCCTCTTCCTGAGCTCACCGACACCGGCGCAAACGCGTGGCGGCTGCTGATGAAGGTCAAGATATACGGACGCACCTGGAGATCGACGAGCCTGGCCCGGCTGGCGAAGAAGATGGGTCATCTTCCTGTCATCCGAGATTCCAAGCGCTGTTTTATCGCTTCCTTTTCACGTACGCAACAATGTGGATGTGGATGGTTTCTTTTTCTTTGCGCTTATCGCACGCGCAGCTTCCCTTTATGGGCCACAAACACAAGCCGAGCCGTGTCATCTATTATGACTATCACCTCACCGGAGTGAAGGACCGGACGGGCGCACTCCCATCTCGTGCTGTAGGGTTGCGTTTTCTTTTATGGGCAGCTTCAGCCAGAGGATTTCGAGCTGCTGCTGCTCCTTCTCTTCCGTAACGCGCATTCCGCGACCGCCGGGATGTTGACCGGGATTTCGTCGTTTTTTCGGGAGGAATTCGCTTCCTTTTGCCCTTGTGGTTCCCCTCGAACCGGCCGGAACCTGTTTCGGTTTAATGGTCCGCTCGGTGGTCACTGGAGGAGTCACTGCGCAACTTCACCGACGTTTTGGATGCGATACAACATTTTCGGTAACCCTTTCTTCCCCACAGCCCAATTGCACCCACGATGGTTTTTAGAGGGGCAGAGACACACCACCACAACGGAGTGAACGATCGTCCGGTTCGACGGGAAGATCAATCTTCTACCCCACCTTCGAGCTCTGCTTGATCAAGTAAATTTAATTAATCTCCCTTGTCTGCGGGTAGTCGATGATCTCCTGCCGCTGCCCGGGACGCCGTGTCTCGCATGAGCGGCATGTCATCTTCATCAAAAAAAAGTCTGGCCAAACGTAGGCTCCTCCAACTCGAGATTGGGCACCAGCTACGTGTGAGGGGTGTGCAATTGAATGACCCGAAAAAAGAGTCACGCAGAACGGGTACGTGTGGAATAAGAAACGATGGACATTAACTTATGTCTTCCCCCACCGTCCTTCTTTTGTTATCGATCATAATTATGGGCTTAAGTGGCCTTAATGCCTTAAGTAGTGGTTGCACAATAAACATATGAAATATCGTGCGATTTGTCTTACGTCACACATTTTATACTGGTTTTGTAGGAAATCCTTTTTGTGGAGTTTTATGGCTGTCGTATAATTATGAAAACAAACATTGAAAGACGGGCTTGATTGTTATAAAACATAACTTAATGGTTTAATATGAAGTAAATCAGAATGTGGTAACATAAGGAACCAACTTGTAGTTGGTCGTTAATTTAAAAACAAAACTGTAAGAATGTAACCAAGGCAGTTATTCGTTTGATAGGTTTGATAGTTTAAACATTTTCTAATATCATTTTCTGTTCAGTGTAATAAGACAACTATATCTTCATTTCATTAGGCGTTGTGTATCATCCTTATTTCGTATCTAAAGGCAAACACTTGTCTAAGACATGAAAACAAAACAGCAACAGCAAATTAAAAACTACATTTTTATTTTAATTTCGATATTTTTATCTAAAATCATTATTGTAATAAATCTATGCACATTTAAGAATAAAGCAGAATTTCTTTACTTGAACCAACGGAACGTTCTCTTCTTTCTCTCTTGAGAGCGTGTTTGTGTGAGGCTAGGTTAGTAATTAGACCTAAGAATGTGGAATTAATGGAAGAATTTTATAACACACTGAACATGCAACACGTCCACACGGTTTACGATTCTATTTCTCTTAAACTTCACACCCTCCCGAAAACAAGTTTTCCTCCCGACGATCGGACAACTTAATTCGTGTGTCTGCTCTACGAAACGTTACGCCTATTGCTTCGGTATCATTCTAAATCT